>VZTT01070273.1:19971-65325 GCA_013400855.1 Buphagus erythrorhynchus
GTTGCCTGGGAACCATTGTTCAAGACCTGATCCTCTGGGGCTCTTCCACAACATATACAACACAACAGTCAACTAGCCAGGCCATTATCCTGAGAGATCTGGACTAGGGGTTCAGACCAGCCTCAAATAAGAGAGGAAACCAAATCACTTCATCTAGCAAATTATAGAAACAAATCACTGTCATCTCTTCTGGAGAACTATGAATAGGGGGATGAAATTTTTTCTTTCTCCAGTCAAAAATTATCAAATCATAACAGGTTCACTCTGTGATCACCCAAGAATTGAAGCTGGATTTGAGAGTCATGTGTTATATAAGCAAGTCCATCATCCTGTGTTCTTGCTGTTCTTCCTTCCCTCCCCCCCACACCCCTCAGCTAGATTAAAACAGATGGCAGAGGGACATGAAATAAAGAGCAAACACAGGCAAGTGACTAATTTTCCAAAAGGAGAGAGAAAGCCAAACCCTTAACTTCAACATTAGAAGCAGCAAGGAATGCATAATTACCCTCTGAACATCATATTCTTCCACATAAGCAGATGCAGTGGTTGCTACAGATATGATGACAACAAGCAGGGGAAGGATCCTCCAGGCAGGCTTGACAGGCAGTCTGGGACTACACTGCAGTCCTAGAGACACAAGCAGAGAACCTGGCAAAGGAATCACAGTAGGAAACATGAAGGTGAGTTAATTACACCAGGGACATGAGGACAGAACTATTCCAGTGCTTCCCTTTTACCAGACAGCACTGCCTTCATTCCAGTCCTGCTGGAGTTGGTGCTTGCATCTCTCCTGTCAGCACCCAGTGTCAGAGGGCAAATTCCCCTTCCCTGGCAGCTTGAGGAAGCTTCAGACTCTGCATTTCAGCTGCTTCAGTGGAAGCACTACATACCTCTGTTGGTTTTGCTCCACAAGCAGTAACATGACAGAGCAGACATTTGGAGTAGTAATTTTCAGGGCTAAGTCTATCAGACTTTGTCATTTTAGTCATTTGGGATTATTTCTGCTGGTTGAATGAATTTAAGGAGACATCCAGAAAATTTAAAGCAAGCATAATCTTTGTTGTGCCTGACACAAAGCATACTGCAGCACATCATTTTGCCAACAGAAAGACTTTTTAGACTGTTACACAGCTAAGAAAAGCACCAAATCCTGGTTCGAGGCCCAGAAAGAGATTTTCCTTTGCCATTCTGTAAGAAATCAGAGCACCTGTGCTCAGACATGGAGGTACCTATCCTCCAGGACTCAGATTTGTTTCCTTCCTGTGTTATACTGGTATTCAGGATGTGCTGCAAAGCCTATTTATTTGCACGTGCTTCTCCTGAGGCATGCTTGGGAGACAGAATTCCACATTATCTTCAGTTGATATTAGTTCAATTGATTTATCTGTAATTTTGTGGTTGTCGTCTGTGTTTCTAGGTCTGTTGTGACCTTTTACAAGCAGAAATTACAAATAACTCCAATCTGTGAAGACTCATGCAGCAAAACCTAAACAGCTTTTAAGATATTCCTCCAGTTGCCAATACATTTCAGGTCCAGACTGTACTCGATCCCATGGACTGGACAGCATCACCCAAACAGGGAATCTTAAGCATTACTTCAGCATGCATATACAAATATTTGCTGACAGATTAAGAACGGGAAATAACTCTGCGTCTGGGTTAAGTTGCAGATGCGGGGGAAAAAAGAAAAAATAAGGTTTTAAGCAAGCAGAAATGCAGACTGGGTAAGGAGACTTGGCAACCTTGTAATTTCTGCTTTGCACTTCAATCTGCTGACAGACATCTACTTCACATTCCAGGAGAGGCAGGTTTGTTGCAGCAGCCTTCAGCTGGCAAGGAACTTCCCTTACAAACTTTCTCTGCCTTGTCCCAGGGATGCACTGTGGCTTTAGGAGCCTTAGCAAGAGTTATTGGCAGGAAAGAATTTAAGGAAAGAATCAAGTGAAAGTGTCCCTCTACCCTTCCTCCTCTGTTGGGACACTGGGGTTCAAGCTCAAAGTACATGTTTTACATCAGATCCAAGTACAACCTCGTCTTTCTTAAATGGATTTTTTAATCCAAAGCAGCAATATTTTCTTCTACTCACACTTATTATGATGGATGAAGCTAATTATCATTAGTACAACAGTTGGTCAGTATCTAAAGACACACAGTCACATTAGGAAGGATTTGTACAAGTTTATAAAGCCTCATAAAAAAAATTTAGATCCAATTGGCTTGCAGGTCAGAGTAGCCAGCAGAGCAAGAGACTCCTGCTGGCAAGTGAAGTGTTTCATTTCAAAGCCAGCTGAAGCCTGGTGGAAGGTGGAAAAGTAGGAGATTCCTCTGTCCTGGCACAACTTTGTGTTTACTTAAAGCACAAAGGCTGCTATTGCTGCCTGTAGCAATAAATGCCCTAAATGCAATCCCTGGCTTATTTTGCTGTCTGATTACTGATTACTTATATTTTTTAATTAAGACACATTATGCTAATGGACCCACACAGAAAAAAAGCAAATACCTTCTCCCACTCTTCCCAGTACTCTCAGAAAACCTTTATTTGAAAGCAGTACTTAAACCCTAATCAGCAAGTTTTCTCCCTGCCAATGCTTAAAGCAACATTATAAAAAAAATAAATAAACAGGCCCTAAAATCAAGAGCTGTACATTTCTAGCAGTTCAGTCTGCATTCAGAACCCCGAACAGCAGACTGAGGACATCTTCCCAAAGCTATTCCCAGTCATGTTTCTCCAGCATTGGAATTTTTAATTATTTTCCAGGTTTTCAAACATGGAATAGCACTGTTTTTTCAAACCTGGAAGGACAGATTAAGGCTGTTGAACAAGAGCAATTGCATTGTTATTTTGTAAATATTAGTCACAAATGGGGTGTTAAGGGCTTAATAACACACAATCATGCTCAGGAGAAGGGGAAACACCAACAACATCCATTTTCCTTGAGTGGCCACTGGACAAATTCAATGTTTACTTCTATGATAAGGCTGCCCAGACATTTTCACCCATGTCTTCTAAACATGATCAGTAAGATGATATATGTGTGTGTTTACAGACAAGGAAGCATTTACATTCAGGTCACCTTAATATGCCAGATCGAGAAGGGAAGGAAAAAAGATTTGTAGAAGTGGCTAATTCCTCCAAAATAATAATATTCCTGTGTCCAAGATAAGAGGCATGCTATCTTAGGTGAACAGCAGCTTCCTTTGCTTACAGAGCTCTTGTTCAACAGTCATAAATAATAATAAATAAATTATGAATAAGGTGCAAGACACCATTTTCACCAGTCTTAAATTCAGGACAATGTAATGCAATCAAAATTTCAAGTCTTTCCAGAGTTTTCCAACAACAGCTGAATATTGAAAAGGTAATGGCAAAAGACAATGCTTCCATCTGCAGCAAGAGCAGCTGCCATGGAATTTGAGTTATCAGTAATAAGCTGATAGATTCTCCAAGAGGGGCACTGAGTTGCCAGCTCCACAGAAGTAGCTTTACAAACATCTGGACTGCAGTAATTCTTCTGAAAACAGTTGCATGCTTAAAATAGTCACTGCTAAACCAATTCCACATGAGATAAATCATGCTACTAAAAGAAAGCAATAAAAATAAACAAACTAAGGTTCCAGGGAATTTCTCTTGTTTTACAATGAATTAGAGGAAGCACTGTAATGAATTTGCTCAAAAATTGACAAGGAAGGCTAAAGCAGAGGAGCAGAGGCCAGCTCTCCTGCATCCTAATCCAGTGCACTGTCTACAGGATCACCCTTCATACTCCTAAAAGTGAGTTGGTTGCTTGCTGAGGACAGAAGCCAGCCATAGCAGCTGACTGAACTGAGTTCCTCTTAAGAAAAAAATCTAGAATTAGGTCACTCTGGCCATTATCAAAAGAGAAAGAAGCATCAGTCCTTAAATACTGCCAGTGCTTTGACTCCACATATTTATAAAACAATAGTTTTAGTTAATGATCACCCAGTAAAGCTGCACAAATTCCCACCAGTTAGAAAAGGATTCCCAACCCACTCGACCAGGAAAGCCACCAAATTTTGTGACTGGCAGTCCTAAGCAGCACAGCCCTCTGCATGGCTCTGCCTCCCCACAGAGAGGCATCATCACTGCACAGAAATGTGCAAGCCAGCATATTTCTGCCACTGTGCTTCTCAGAAAGAGCCTCCAAATCACGACAGCACTAAGGAAACTCCTTATTCCTACACACCACTTTTACAAATCTACCCATACTATCTTCCTTACTCCACGGTCTCAAACTGAAGAATCTTTCAAAAATGATTAATCAGCTTTCATTAGCTCTAAATTGCTTTTTCCTTGCTTGCAATTAAGGACTAATATCCAAAGAGTTAGAAATTTATAAGGTGATTAACCGTAATGAGTATCTGTTTTAAAGTATGATCAACTGCTGAATATCAACAGATATCTTAGATTTTCCCAATAAACTTTTTTTCCCTATGAATTTGCACAAGCTTGAAAAGGAAGATTTATTTAGCAGAAGTTGACCATTCACCAGATAATAGCATATGTGTATCTGTTCTTTCCCTAGAAGGCAGCTAGTTATAGACAAAACTATCTGCAGAATAGAAATTAGTGTGGATTCAGAAGGTTTAAAGGTGACACTGACATGATGAAAGATCTATTTTTACGTGTGTAAAGTATATTTCAAGTTCAGAGAAAGGAACACAAAGCACACACTTGTTGTGATCAGCTCATGTACAGGGCAAGAATCTGCTCAGCATGTGTAAATATCATCATATAAAATACATTTCCTTTCCTTGTGCTTCCATTCAATTAAATGTTGATCAACCAGTGCTAAAAACATTTTTGAGTAGTCAGTAGCATATTAAGCACTGCCAGGGTTAAAATATCAAACCAAGTGAGTGAGTTGGGTCCGAGGTTATAAACAGTAAATGAGATTCTTTTTCAGCCACTCCAACATAATATCAAAAAGCTTTAGTTATGTTAATGAAACCAAATTTCTGAAAGAAAAATTATTCCCTAATTTCACATATTTCCCTACATGGTATCCAATGTAACACAAGTGCAATTCACTCACTACACTCAAAAATCTGTCAGAGATCACCACACTTAGGTGTTCATCAAGTAGATCTTACACAAGAAATTGCAGGTCAATACTCACTAGAGGATGACACCTGATCCCCTTTAGAGTAGAGCTTGTCACTCACAGTAAAAGCTGGAAATTCCAAGTCAGCTGCACTCTGCAGGGTACTCAGAAACTCTTCCTGATAAGAACATATCCCCAGAGCACAACCAAGAACTTATTTAATCAGTATTTCCCTGCATTTTCCTTCCTGCAGAGCCATAGGAGGAGTTAGGCTATTTCCATAGAGAGAGTCATTAGCAGAACAAGTAGCATCCAAGTTTTCTGCAGTTTTCTTTGGCAGATACCCCAGAACAGCAAAACTTGAGGAAAAGTAGAGATGTTCTCAGGACTCTAATGTATCTATGTATAATACTTCAATTAGACAATAAGTGCACCATTTGAAGCTTTAAAACATATCAAGCTGTTTCACTTTAGAGATGTGTAAGAGGAAGATGTAAAATGACACTTTCATCACACAGTTTTCTTCTTCTCTCTTTTCTTCTTCTTTCTTTCTTCTGTTTGCATGCCGTGTATATAAACCAGCACACATCCTAGGATATATGGCAATGCTTCACATTTCTGTTTCCTCTTCAAGACTATGTTAAGAAATCCCATGTTTAGCTAATACATGAGGAATGAGTCATTTATTGATGGGGAAAATGAGTTTATATGGGGAAAACAAGCATTATGCCTGCTGGATTAATGTTTTCAACAGTCATTACATTACTTAGTGGAGCAGACAGCACGAGCCTAAAAGTAGCATTAGTGCTTATTTAGGATAAGGTTGTTCACATTAACCAGTTTCAGGACTCTTCTACAAAGAATTCCAGAATAAGTGCTTTTAGCTGGAGGGGAAGTAAGTATTTTTAGCCACTCAAGGAACCAGGCTGGAGTTTGGAGCCTGCATAATTTCTAATGATAAGTCTGAACTTCTTGTAAGCCTAGGGTCCACAGTCTTCTAAGATGACAAAAATCAAGGGTGCATTACCTGAATGTTTTTACTTTTCAAACAGGTAACTGCTACGGATAAAGATCGTCTTTAAAAGGGAACATGGATTTAATAAACTCAACTGAACAAAACAGTACAGCAGAAGAACCTTTCAAGTGGGTGACATCCAAGATTCTCATTTCCATTACCCTGTCTGTGCTTGCTCTAATGACAACGGCCATCAACTCTCTCGTGATGACTGCAATAATTGTGACAAGAAAGCTCCACCACCCCGCCAACTATCTCATCTGCTCTCTTGCAGTCACTGACTTCCTTGTGGCAGTCCTGGTGATGCCCTTCAGCATTGTCTACATTGTCAAGGAGACCTGGATCATGGGGCAGGTGGTGTGTGACATTTGGCTGAGCGTGGACATCACGTGCTGCACTTGTTCCATCCTGCACCTCTCCGCCATTGCTCTGGACCGGTACAGAGCAATCACGGATGCCGTGGAATATGCCCGGAAAAGGACACCTAAGCATGCTGGCATCATGATAGCAGTTGTATGGATCATATCCATTTTTATCTCCATGCCACCTTTGTTTTGGAGGCACCAGACAACCAGCAGGGAGGACGAATGCATCATCAAACACGACCACATTGTCTCCACCATTTACTCCACGTTTGGCGCCTTCTACATCCCACTGGCCTTGATCCTGATCCTTTACTACAAGATCTACAAAGCAGCAAAGACATTTCACAGGAGAAGCATCAGCCGGATTGTGAGGGAGGAGGGAGTGAATGGACAGGTCCTTTTGGACACAGGTGAAAGGAGCACCAAATCAGCTTCAATGCCTAGCACAACAGAGAAGACCTCAGATGCCCTGGTGAGCTCCGATAAAATCAACATCACCCTACGAAGCCCCAAGTCTGAATCCAAGCATGAGAAGTCCTGGAAAAAACAGAGAATCTCCAGCACGAGAGAGCGAAAGGCAGCAACGACACTGGGTTTGATCTTGGGGGCATTTGTGATCTGCTGGCTCCCATTTTTTGTAAAAGAAGTAGTTGTTAATACCTGTGAAACATGTCACATCTCAGAAGACATGTCTAATTTCCTAGCATGGCTGGGATATATAAACTCCCTTATTAACCCTTTAATCTACACAATCTTTAATGAAGATTTCAAGAAAGCCTTCCAGAAGCTTGTACGGTGCGGGCAATACCTTTAAGAGTGTTCTTTCATATAAGGAGAACATAGTCATTGTTTTTTAACCTGTATAAATTTATATAACTGAGATGGCATTTGTTGTATTTAAGGCAAAGCACCAAGACTCTGCATTTACATTATAATGACTTTTTTTTGTATAGGTAATATTGGGAGCATTAATTGCCCAAGTTTTAAAGAGATGGATCATCTGGGATTGGTTTTACTCTAGAAAAAGAGGTAGCATACTGTGGCTCTGATCCAATTGGGATTTGCACAGCTGCTTAGCTTGAAGCATAAGGTATTACCTTATATATGAAGGAAATACGCACTTGAAGTAGACAAAGAAACAAAACTTTTTTTAAGGTAACTCTCAGTTGTCAATGAAATGTTAAGTAAAACAACATACACATTTTAAACCCTACTGATATAAGATAGAAAATACACCATGGAATGACAATGTGATTTTAACAGCCTGGCACAAGCCTGCAGCATAGCGCCAAGCCATTCACAGCCAAGGGTAGTAGCTTTAAATATATCTACCATCCTCCTGTATCAGCCAGCTGAGTGAGCTGCAGCCTTGCCTTGTCCCGTAGATGGATTTCCCTGTTACACAGCACCCCAGCAGAGGCAAGGGGCTCTCATGCGTTACCAGTTTCATAGCAAGCCAATATTGGGAGCCCTTTGCCATTGCACACCCACAGCAGATGTGAGCCCCAAGGGAAACAGCCAAATATCTGGGGCTGCGTGAGCTGGGTACATGGAGTGCCCGGTGCTCTGAGGCACTGCTTCCATGGGGAAGGGAAGGCTCATAAAGAGCAGCTGGTTCTCCTTGTGGAGAAGGGAGAGAAGCAGGAGACAAGGAGACACTCCTTTCTCCATGTCCTCACACCTGGCCAGGCACAGAGCCTGCGACCTGCAGCACCAAACCAGCCACAGCTCGTGCCAGGGCTGGGCACTGCTGATGGGGGGTGGCTTAGTGAGGTTTGAAGAACTGGAGCTGACAGCTCCAGTTCAGCATGCTCAGCCCTTCACCCTCAGAAGCCTGATGCCCCTGAGCCTTTCCTCAACTGCCCCAAGCACCAGGGCTGTGCTCCCTTTCCAAGCAAGTGAGAAAGCACCACGGTGTGGGTCTCTGGAAAAGGCTGTGCAGCACCTTCTGCAGCAGCGAAAGAGGGAGTAACCTCAGTATGCACTGCACACTTGGGCACGGGATCCTGTGGGATGCTCACTGAGAAGCTTACCTCTAAACCCCTCCTTCCCCCAAAGCATCCATCCATATCCCCATTCCCAGCAGAGTTTAAAAGACATTACAGGAACTCCAGCCCGCCCTAACTTATTTAGTCAAAGATGATCTCTATGAACAAATCCCTTCTAAGCCCTGAAAGATGGCAGCTTGGCCAATCCTGACTGACACGCCCTAGATGCCAAGCCATGAAATTGTTAAGACCCACACCAAAGCCCAGGTTTTGCACTTTTCAGGACAAACAGGTTCAGGCTGTGTCGCTAAGACCCCAGCTTCAAATTCTTTGTCATACATTCAGGGCTGCCCCACAGGAACAGGGACTACAAACCTCACTGTCAGCAGCAGCAATCTCCTGCAAAGGTGCTCCAGTTTGGCACCTGGGCCACCAGCCTAGGGACACCACAAAGGAACTGAGACATGACAGCACCCTGGTCACCTTTAGCTGGGGAAAGGTCTCACTGGCCCTTGCAGTTGTTCTTCCAAGAGACTTTCAGTGGTTTGCATTAGACAAAAAAAAAAAAAAAAAAAAAAAAGGAAAACACTGGAAAAAAATAATCACTGTCATTTCTCTCTCCCTCTCTGTATTAAAAACCCCAAGTTTGTAATAATTTTTATATTTCCCCCACTGGCTACCAGCTGACACAACAGCTGTGAAAAGGGTTTCCTGCAAGATGACAAGGTTTGAAACTTGAGATACTGAACTAATTTGTTTCTGTCACTTGCAACTTACTGTATTCTGCTTTCACATCAGGGTCCAAATGAAATGCTGTTCAAAATTACCAGAAACGGTGCATTTGCTTTGCCGTTGACTTCAACACAGCCAGGAATCTAATGGAAAGCTCACTTGTCACACCATGGAGCTCTAGCACAGCAGTGGCACAGCTAAATTTTGAAGATGCTGGGATGCGACAGAGTGGAATTGGCTCATGCTCAGTGCAAGCCAGCACGCTTTATTACCATTGCAGTCAGAGCACAGCCTCTGCAGCCCCCATGACCTCAGCACTGGCTGCATTATGCTGAGAGAAAAAATTGCTCTCAGCATCAGCTGTGTTCTGCTGTCTCCAGAAAGAGACATGAAATTTAGCTTTCCAAAAGGATTAGCAGATTAGCACAGAAAACCCCACTAAATCATTCACTCTTGAAGACCTCTGTTTCCTACATTTCCTGAGTCATAATCCTGGGTGTCTCAGGGGAATCCATTTCTCTCCCCCTGCCTCTCCCTTTATGGCTGCTGGAGTACAGACTATATTGTTTATCCTCTTACTCGTAAGATGTTTGACAATATCTTGTGAAATCAAATTGGAAGGAAAAACAGGGACTGCTTTTCAGGCGAAAAGATACTTAAAATACTCATTTAAATAATCATGGGTGAATCTCAAAGAAGGAACCACATGTAGATAAACAGAAAATATCTGTCATTTATGGGCTGTTAACAGTATTATACTCTGAAACTAATTAAGCTGCTAAACATTTCTCAAGATCCAGGGGTTGTTTCTTTTTGTATTGTTTTCACTGAGCTGTATCTGCTCACCTTTCAACACAGCGATGGGAGAGGCAACTACAAGAAATCTGATCAAACAAGTGGGCAGTTATTCCATTAAAAGCACTTGCAGCTTGTGGACCATCATTTCTTGGTGTCTGACTGCGACTCATCACTCGTTCCCTCACAGAACCCACTGTGCCAAACACTTCCCCACACAGCACCACACAGTATAATTTAATCTCTAGCATTTAGCCATGCATGTGATGCGTCCAGAAAAAAAACAAGAACTCCCCTTTCAAAATGGACAGAGGTTAAGACGTCTGCAGGATGCTGTTTTCCCTCCCCATGAAGCACACAGGCTTCCACTGGATCTTAGCACCAGGTTCAAGGAGCACAATGGAGCAAAATTTTATGCACTGCAGCTAAGATATTTTGCAAGTAGTTCTGTGCCCTGTGAGACTTGAGTCTCAGCAAAGAGAAAAAAAATGTGTCTGGTTTCCCACCTCTGTAAGAAGACTGCGTGTGTATTTCAGAGAAAGGGTTTACATGTCCTCCAGAGTTTGCACAAAGCTTCCTGGGTCCCTATCCCTGCTGCAGCTGCCCTCCCCACTGCTGTTTGCTGCCCACGTATCAGTTTAGATTTCTTCCAACACCCAGAGAACTGGACTTGGAGCAGCTGACCCACTCCCATTTCAGCTTTTGCAGAGAATGGATCCTGAAGCAGCAGTGAACACGATATCCAGTTCAGGTGGATGGGTTTTACCAACAACAACCAGTTAGATACACCTCATTATTCTGTACTCATTTTTTTGCCTTTCCTCCCTGCCAGATGCTTTATTGGTGTCCTTTCCTCCTGAGGATGGCATATCCCTCACAAAGAGCTTGGGGACTCAAAAATGCATTTGTTTTAGTGATGCAGTCACACTTGTTAGCACATGACTGTACCACCCAGAAACACCCACCTCATCCAAATGTGCTTTTGGCAGTCGCTGTTTTCAGCTGGTGCCTGATTGTTCTCGCTGCTGGGGAGGTGCACGGGAATAGCTCCGTGCCAGATTATTTTCTCCAGTAGTTACAGACTCAGCACATTATTTCTAGGCAAGTACACATTACTACTCGACCTTTGCATGTCAGATTCCTCTCGCAGAAGAGAAACAGAAAATAGCTGCTGTAACTGCTGGAAAAATAAAAAAAAAAAAAAACAAAAAAGGGCTTTTTTTGGAACTCTGCAAACCAAAGAGTAAATTCTGCAAGAAAGTGAGAGGAAATCCTTGCAGCAGCCCAGTAAAGATTAAGAAGAAATCTAATACTTGTTTCAGTCGTACTACAGGGAAAGTACTACCAATAGCAGAACTGCTAAAAATTACCAACAAGATGTTGATATCTCCTCTCTGTGAAATCCTGAAATTAATTAAGCCAAGTATTTTTTTTTCATACTTTTCATTGTCTTCTGGAGAGCCAGGATCAAATTTCTTATTTCACTCCTCAACCAGGAAAGCTAAACCTCTAAAAGAAACAAAAATGGCTTTTTGATTTCGTGTTTCTAACCATCATAAAGCAACTCAAAAAAATTAATCTTTGATGATACTGATCTTGGCTAAGAGGAAAGATTAGAGAGAACAGAACAAACAGAAGTCAGCAGCAAGGGCTGTGAACAGCCAAGGTTACCAGCCAAATTCAAAACAGACTTTCTGGTGTCAAATCCCCCACACATAATGGAAACCAGTGACTGAAAGCAACTTTATATCCTCATTTTCTATCCTAACTTACTAAAGTATGAGTTCCATAAATTTCAGTTGTTTACTGCACATTCAAGTGAATTACTTCTTAAGTAAGAACTCTGCAACTCAGGAAAATTTCAGAAGGGAATATTTTTAGGCAAGGAAAAAGTACTGTGTTTCATTAGTCAAAGTACATTAGTACAATTATGAATTTAAAATCCTGGTTGGGGCAGTGTAAAGTCAAAGATGCTGCTTATCAAACACTATTGCTTTTTATCCACTAATAGCTCAGACCAAATGTATCTACTCTTGTTTATAATATAATACTATTATATATCTTATAGTCCTTAAATTATTTAAAACATCATTTTGGAGGTATTCATTGCTATGCACCAGATGGGCAGCACTAATAAAAATCAGCCTCTCTTTCCACTTTAAAGCAAGATACCTCCTATATATAGGTGATATTTTCCCCTCACTAAATTAAGACTTTTCCTTTCTTCCTGTACACCCATTTATATGAAACTCAGAGCCGTATTTCATGGTTTGGGTTTAAAGATGAAAAACATGTTTAACACCACAAAAAGTGCTAACTGCTAAGGTAATGCTAGAAGAGCAATTAATCTTCTCACTTTCAGTTTAGATCATGACTGGTGGTAGACATTTAATGCAATAGCTGGTTCTGTGCTGGCAGTACTCCAAGATGCAAAAGCTGTGGTTAATTTGTATGACAGCAAGCGTCTGCTAAGCAACTGACTCTTGGCTAAGCTTGGTTTCCCATCTTTCACAGTACAAAGCTGCATGAAACAGTCCACAGCCACAAAATAAGTAATCAGCCAGTTTGCACTCCAGTTGTTTCTAGTCTGGTAGTATATCTGGAAGATAGTTATCCCACAAACACACACCACTAACCAACAGCAGCAAAGCTGTGCCTGCATCCACAGCAAAAAAAAAAAAAAAAAAAAAAANAAAATGAAGTATTTAGTTTACCATCCTGGTTTTCTCATTTAAAAAAAAAAAAAAAAACTTTCACATTCTTCTTCTACTTTGGAGGCAGCCTGAGCTGACTTATGGCCAGGTGGGCTCAACACAGAGCAGCACTGCTCCCCAGCCAGACACAAAAAGAGATCCCTTCAGGGAGAATGCCAGTGATTAGCAAAACAGAGCTGAATTATCTCAACAGCTCTGGTCAATACAGGGCTTGCATTCTCTGTCATCAAAAAGTTCACCTCTGAAGCCTGAGGTGATCCATCAGCTTAGATATATGCAAAAATACTGGAATTTAAGATGAGAAAAAATCAAGCTAAATGTTTTCAGATTGGGGATTTGTCTTCCACATCTACTTTAACAGCCAGTAAACTGAGGTCATTTTGAACCCAAAAACAGTTTCCCAAGCATGATACATCTATAACAGCTAAGCAGGATTTCATTTTTCACACACATAAATATAAGATATATTACTATTGGACTGTTTCAAGCCTCTTTCATTGATGGCCTCCTGCATTTTGACAAGTATTTCCTTCATCTGGTTTTCAAAGTGTGCAAGAAATACTAACTAATTAATTATCTCAGGTAGACCTTATCTCATTTTTATAGTTAAAAAACGAAAGGCTAAGAGAAGAAGGCAGCCAGCACCTCATCCTGAGGTCCTGCAGTGGAGGACAGGAGGGGAAGGGAGGGGAGAACAGGAATCCCTTTGTTAACTGCACAAGGAATCACACACTACTGTCTGAGGGATGAAAACGAGAGCTGTGGAGCAAAGCAAATCAGGAAAGGGGAAGGAGGAGAGGAACAGGGAGAGAGTAAGACTGAGTAGTTTTCTCCTTATAGGGCTTGGCAGCCTTGAAATAAACTTGCTTGAACTCATCACAGCCCAGATCCAGCTAACAGAAGTGCCAGTTCACTTTGGAGCTGCCTGGCACCTCCCGGAGCTGAGAGAGGCAGAGGAGGTGGTTTTGCCACCTCCATCCCACTCAGGGTCAGCGCAGCACTGCATAGCCCAGCACACATGATCCTTCTCCAAGACTGCTGTGACAACTCTGATCAGCACCAGCCATGCTCAGACAGCGAGCCTGGGAAACTGCAGGTACTGAGATCTTGAGAGGTACAAACAGCAGAGGAAAAAGAATAGTAAGAAAGGATATCGTAAAATCTTAATCTACATTCCAATGCCCTCCTGCCTTCTCAAAAGCCACCTCAAGTACCTGGAGAGCTGAAAGGAGACTTTGTCCCTTGCTTTAGATGTGGCAGGGATAGATGCTCAGCTTGCTTTATATTTCAGAAGTACAATTTACACAGTCAAACCACTACCACGTTTCCCACTTTTCTTAGTTAAATACCCCAGTGTATGCCAATCCTCCCCAGTCCCTGCCAGCCTGGCCCTCGCCTGTGTCTCCAGCTCACTGAACATGTTGTTAAAGCACTCCGTAACAATTTACTCCAGCACTCCTCTCTTTCACTTGACTGGAGAAGAATAACAAAAAGCAACTGAAACACGCTCCAAGCTCGAAACCTGCAAATAGGGCATAAAATAGAAATAGAAGGAAGCAGTCCAGATTTAAGAGAAAATAAATCAAGTGACACTCCTCTGAACCGCCCTTTCTATTCACCCCACTTCACACTCTCTTCTCACCCACAAGGGTGAGGGAAGGGAAAAAGTTATTTCAGCAGCAGGTTTGATTTATTTTGTATAGTTGGGCTAAAGAGCTCTCATTTAAAGATCCTTCAGGAGAACGAGGAAGGCTGTAAAATGACAACCTGCTTTGCCTTCTCTCATCCTCAGCTGTACAAAGAAGACCAAAGAGAAGCGAGGGGTTATTTACTCAGGTGCAAACAGGGAAACACAGCACGGATGAAATGGGAGAAGGAGGAAGAACAGGTTCTCACGGCACGGAGCGGCTGTGCCTCAGCCCCGACACTTCGTGAGTGGATAACCCCAGGCCCGTCGGCGGGCAAGAAACCACGAGTACACAACCAGCGGGCTGGGAACAGGAGGAACGGGGGGCGAACTGGGGCTGTTCCTGTCGTGCCAAGCCCTGGAGGCTGCCTGCATGGCCGGGGATGTGCCGCGGCATATGCCGGGACACGGAGCCTATTCCCGGGCGGCCGGGTCCCTCTAGCGGCCCCGGGATCCCGGAGCAGCCCCGGGCAGCGGGCCCGGCCGAGCCCCCGGAGCAGCCCCGGGCAGCGGGCCCGGCCGAGCCCCCGGAGCAGCCCCGGGCAGCGGGCCCGGCCGAGCCCCCGGAGCAGCCCCGGGCAGCGGGCCCGGCCGAGCCCCCGGAGCAGCCCCGGGCAGCGGGCCCGGCCGAGCCCCCGGAGCAGCCCCGGGCAGCGGGCCCGGCCGAGCCCCCGGAGCAGCCCCGGGCAGCGGGCCCGGCCGAGCCCCCGGAGCAGCCCCGGGCAGCGGGCCCGGCCGAGCCCCCGGAGCAGCCCCGGGCAGCGGGCCCGGCCGAGCCCCCGGAGCAGCCCCGGGCAGCGGGCCCGGCCGAGCCCCCGGAGCAGCCCCGGGCAGCGGGCCCGGCCGAGCCCCCGGAGCCCCGGGACAGCCCCACGGTCACAAGCCCGGCTGCCGTCCCCACACAGCCTCCAGGTCGCGGTGGGCTCGGCTGGCAGGCGAGCCCCGCTCCTGTGTCGCCAGCACGGCATCCTTGGCGTGGGGACGAACGTGTCGGAGTGCGGGGAAACCATCAGCGTGGGATCCCCGCTTCCCATGCAAATCGCAGCAAGATTCTCAGAACCCCCATGTGTACCCCCGTGCAGCAGGGTTTATCAGAGAATCATAAAATACCCTGAGTTGTAAAGGAGGCACAAGGATCACCAAGTCCAGCCTCTAGCCCTGTACAACAATCACATCATGTGGCCAAGAGATTTGTCCAAGCGCTTCTTGAGCTGTGGCAGGCTTGGATCTGCAACCCTGTGGAGGCTGTTCCAGTGCACAGCCATCCTCTGGGTGAAGAACCTTTTCCTGATATCCAGGCCACTTTCTCCTCCTGGACACAGCTCCATTCCATTCCCTCAGGACTGGAGGCCAGAGAGAAGAGAGCTGTGCCAGCCCCTCTGCTTCCCCTCATGAGGGTGTTGAAGACCACAATGAGATCTCCCTTCAGTCTCCTCCAGGCTGAACAGACCAATTGACCTCAGCCATTTGTCAGAAGGCTTCCCCTCCAGTCCTTTCACCATCCTCGTGGCCTCCTTAGGACACTCTCCAATGGCTTCATGACTTTTTTATATCACGACACACAAAAATGCCCTCAGGACTCGAGGTAAGGCCACGCCAGTGCAGAGCAGAGCGATCGCCTCCCTTGACTGTCTAGTTCTGCTGTGCCTGATGCACCCCAGTGTCTGCTCATGTAGAGACTTGGTGCACCACACACACAGAAGGGAGAAAAATTTCAGTGAAAGGTTGATTCGCATAAGGAACCATTGCTGCGACAATAACCTGAGAGGAGCCAGCGAGCACAGAGCAGGTTGAAGGCTGGGTTGGTGAGCAAGAGAGCTTCAATATCGATTTCCTCTGGGTTAATGTTCCCATAGCATGAGGCTCCTGGTGAGATGGGGAATTGAGGAGTAAGGAATAGTTCATCAAAATTAGCTAACTAAGACAATGAGGAATGCCTGACATTTACTATGCTTGCAAAATCGGGAAGAGAGGCAGGCTGGTTTGCAATAAACAGAGCCAGAACTTGCAAACAGGGTGAGGGGTGCAAGGCTGCCAGTGATAAGTGATAAATCCAAAACCCTGAACCAACAAAAACTAATCTCAAGGTCTGGAATATGCCCAAGAGGCTAAGATGCATGCTCCGAAGACAAAGTTGAAAAGTTCAAGTGTGATGAAGAGTTTGGAAGCCTTCATCAGAGATCCCCAACAACCCCCAAATTGGGAAGGCACAAGTGCAAAAGGATTTTTGGTTCATTTGAATATGAAGTGAAGGTAGGCAAGACTAGGCGGGGCTAGGACATGGATATGTATTAGGCATATTGTGTAATCCTGAGCTTTTAAGGAATAAATAGAGCAGTAGTTTGAAGTTTTGGTGTGCATGCTTTGGGAAGAGCTATCCTCCATGCACCTCAGCACTAAATAAATGCATACCTACTTTATAACTCTCATTTCTCATTAGTTATAGAGTCTTTTCCACTTATCACTGGGACCACCAGGTGCCAGAGGCAATGGAGGTTTCCGAGAAACAGAAACTGACATTTGCTCCCTTTCACGGCTGCTGCTTACTGAGGTAGTAAGTAACATTTTGTGAGCTGAATGAGACTCCAAGGCATCCCAATTAAAGTTGGCAAGTCTGGGGAGTTCAGAAGTGTGTGTACAACCTCCCAAGCAAAGGTCAGAAAAGACTGTCATTTGAAATGGCGTGCAGAAACATCTATGCAGCTGGAAAATGTATATAGGGGAGAAAAATTACAAATCACCAGAGATCAGGTGTGCTGGTTTGGTACTAAAGACAACCCACAGAAGAGATTTTTTTTCTGAGAGGAGCAGCTAGGCTTCATCTATGTTTGACAAAAACCAATCAGTGATTGGTTTTGAGAACTGACAAAAGGTTAAACCACTCAAAGAGATGGACACAACTCTGTGAAAATCACATTTTAAAACGAACAAACCCTAGGAAAGCCCTCTTCCATTTCCGGCCTCTCAGAAGGTAACTAGCCTGGCAGGATTTAATTCTGAGTACTCATGAACAATACCAGTCATTACAGATATAGCCACTTACTCCTCTATTTAAAGTAATGACATTAATTACAATAACTATTTTTGAATTGGACTTGTTTGTGGTTACTGGACTAGAGGTTTTGTTCACAGTTGCTCTTTACCTCTTTTTGATATTGCACAGTACTGTGTAAAGTGGCCAAAACTTCCTCATTTCCAAAATCTGTAGCCCCTCTCATACTGCACAAGGACAAAGCAAAGCACAAGGTAATGGAGAATTATGCTCTGGAATTATAAAGTGGTCAATGACTGGAATTTCATTCTAGGAAAGAAAATTCATGCTGAAGTGTGAATAACTGAAGTCTTACTGTCTTCATACATTTTCTGTAAAATTCTACCAACAGCATGTCTGAATTTGGTGGAATACTGGGCAGCAGTACATCAATGCATGCTCTGGATACTGAGGAGTCTCAGCTGAGACCAGAACACCTACCCAAAGAAACACATACAGGCTACACAAATATTTGTACATGAACATAGAGTTAAAGTGTCACAAACAATCCGAATCAGAGTTAGAAATTACCAAATATAAGGGATTCATGATGGCAGATCTTTTCTGACTAAGAGGAGAACTCATTCACTGAAAGGGTTCTTTCTAATTCCCTTAGCATTTTTGATGTTAAGAAATTGTCTCTCTTGCATTGCCTATCCATTGATTTGTACCCAAGTGCTTCAGCTGGTTCCTGTCAGCTGTCCAATTCCATTCCTGTTTCTGGAAAAGTCAATCTAGAATTGTATATGCAATTCACTCGCAGCTTGAATTTTCTTTTTCTTCTTTTTTAAAACATAGGCAGCACAAAAGCCACAGAAGTACTTGAGCTGCTTTGCAAAGCAGAAAGAAAAATTATGACAGATTTTCTGACTCCTGTGCTTCTGTCAACATCTTTTTTCTATCCTATATGCTTTCTTCACTGTCATATAGACACAAAACAAACAAAAAAAGAAAAAAAAATAAAACAAAACAAAAAACCCACACAAACAACTTCACCAGACCTGGAAATTTCTTTCCGAGTTTTGTTGGATTCTAAGGGGGAGGGGAAAAAAAAAGAAAACAAGGATCCAAAAAATCAATCCAAATCATTCATCACAACTGTGAGGCCAGTTACAGTTATTTATGTTGCACTTCCAAGGGAATACACAGTGGCAGTATGATCCCATCTCATTCCCTTCTGTTGCTATAGAGGAGGTAATTGCAGATATTCAGACACCCTCAAGACATGCTAGTTTTAAATAGTAGAGAATTCACATTTTTGGGTTGTTTGAAGAGGTGTTCAAATAGCAACCCTGCATTTAGCATGGTCATAAAGTGGTGCAAACCACATCCTCCAATTCAATTGCCCAGAAATGTGTGGGTAGAATTTCTTGCCAGATAGTGCTCTTTATAATATTCAACATTTGTTTGATGCAAAAATATCACAGGGACTCTTTCTAGCTGAAGTAGTTCACCACATAATAAAGCAAGTGTGGAGTAAACTCCTTCCCTTATTCCCTTATCTCAATTTATTTCTTTCTGCCACTACATGACTTATCCAGACAAATGTTCTGGCATGGGAGGTCTCCTTGCTCAAATGCATCTCCTGGAGTTTCATTGCTGTAGCAGGGAAGTTCAAACATTGTCACCAACATTGCAGGAGATCACAGCTATAAAGTGAGTGATTATCTCAGCATCACACAAGGTACCTGTCAAAGGACTCAAGGTAAAATGAAGTAAGTTGATCAGAAACAAATAAGGATAGGAGCTTCCCCAGGCCTTGGTATGGCAAAGGAAGACTGATGGTGAGCCAGTCTGCTGAGTGTGGCTTGGAGCACAACCAGAATGAGTGAAATCCACAATCCAGCACCCAGGGAGAGCAGCCTTCCAAGAGGTGTCTCTGTGTTCAGCTGAGCTGGTGTCCCAGCAGCAACTGCAGAAGGAGAGTGTGAGGACATGCTGGCTCACAGGTCCACAGGCCTGAGGTCACTGCAGTCAGGGGAAGGCCAGCCTGAACACACAGCCAAGGAAGATGACAGGCCTGTGTCCTTTTAGTCCTCCCACTGAAATACAAACACTGCTTGCTATGCAGTCTGCTGTCATTAAGGTATGGTCACTTCTGAGCCTTTTGAGGGCTTTTTTCATCTAAGCAAGTCTCCTGCTGACCAATTAGTCCAGCTTGCCCTTTGCTTGGCATCACGCTGTGGAAACGATGCACACCATGAATATACTCCAGATGACTCTGGCCTTTGTTGCAAGGAATGGAATGAGGAGTACCACTGCCCTCAGCAATGCATTTTCTGATCTGGCTGTCTATACATATAAAGCACGGCTTAGTTACCCAAAATATAAATTCAAAATAATCCTTTTTAATGCAGCAAAAGACTGACACGTGCTACCATTTCCTCCCTGATCTTTAGAGCTGTATTTCTATTTCCTTCTTTCACACTACATCCCCCACATTGTGGTCATTTCCTTGCTCTAACCCCATCCCCACGATGTTTCAGTACTACCCACTTCTTCACAGACGACCTGCTGCTCAGAGACCACAAGGTAGCTAGAGTCTGACACGTAGCTTCTACATGCAGAATTACTGCCCACAAATTTATAGGTTTTTCCGTTTGCATGTTTCCAAGTGTGTCTAAAGAGCAAAGTCAAGCACCTGGACTTCTTGTCAAGTACAGAAATATAGATATTACCTTGTCCCAAAAAGGCTAAAGAGTGCTCTTTAGCACTAAAGACTGCTAAAGCAAATGAGGATTAAAAAAAAAATTAAAAAGAGAAACTAACAATAAACCAGACATTCATATCAGCCAGCAGTTTGTCCTGTCAGGTGGCTGTTTTGTCTAGATGTTGCAGGATTCCTTCCTTCCAGGCTACTTCTGCCTGAAGTTCATCAAATCCAAAGGTATCAGCCAGCACCATTTGTGGACAGCCTCGATAGTTATGGGAGATGTATATGAGATGTACCATTTCCTTGCTGATCTGCTCATCTCCTTTTGAAATAAGGAGAGCTGTAAATAAGCCCAAGCTGTAGCAATCTAGGCACAAAACTCAACTAGGAAAAGAGGAACTTAATAATAAGTACTTTATTTTCTGTTTTAATAACAACAACAAAAAAAAAGATCCATCAAAAACCAGAAAAAGAAAAAAGCCATTTCATTCTGCACTTCCATTTCACAGGGGTGCATTTTCTACAGTCTTTTTCAACATCAGAGATTTACAAATATCTTTGCAATTGTTAAAGTGAGACCAAGGTTTGTGTTGGCAGCAGAGGTCAGATCTCTAACCCAGTAAGATGCAAATGTTATTGGTGTCCTCACTCTGCATGTTCACAGAGGGCACAACAAATTGATAGAAGTATTTAAACAGTCCAGCCTTAAGTCAGGAGCCTCAGAGTGGCTTTGGGGTTTTTTTTCCTCTGTTGTATTTAACACAATCCCCTTGCTTTACTGTCTGAGCTCTTCATTGTCTTTTATAGTAATTAAAATAATGCATCTCCAGGAGAAACAAGAAAGTGTCCTTTGTTCTGTGTCCCCCGTTAGAGATAAAAAAAATCATACCAGAGAGGAGAAACTATTTCACAAAATGATAAAAGAAAACAGCTGCAAAGAATTAAACCCAAGTCTCCTCACTTACTATGACATTATTTTATTTTCTCTTTAGGCTTCATTATGTTGTTTTTAAAAGTCTGTAAAATGTTAAAGTCAGGAAACAAGTAAGGAGCTCCTTTGACATAAAAGTGCAGAGTCTAGAGTAGAGATTTGATGAAACAATATAGAAATTTATTAATTTTTGGCTAGTCTCTTAGTTGTTAACCTTTAGTGTTTGAAGTCACAGCTAGGACTTCAAAAAATGGTACAACTGAGATTTGCTCAATTTGCAATTAACAGCTGTGGTGTCAGATCCACTGGGGTTTCAATCATTTTAAAATCCAGGAACACAGAGTAAGACAAACACCAAAACTGGGACTCAAAGAAGTGGGATTTTAAGGTAAAACAAAGCAAAAACCATCAGAGACTCTGTGAGTAATCAGTGAAAACAAGCAAGGCTGTAGTCAGCTGGTGTTTTCAGAGATGGTAGAAAGTGAAAAATTATTTCACATGAGGAAATTCTGCATGAAGGTAGTAGGAAAAATGTTAAGCTGGTTTCTGTGAAAGGCCACAATCAAATTATCACTCTGTCCATTCAACATCACACTAAGATGGCTCCTCAGGCTGCCACTTAGTACCCTGAGGAAGGGTGTGACCTTCCAAACATCAAGCAGATGTCAAGCTCTTAGTATATCCAACAGTTTTCTTTTCCATATACAGCCACCACAGGATTTGAGGAGGAGTGCATCCTCCTTAGGCAGGTGGTGATTTTTGGTGTGTCTATTTATCCCACCCAAACTCCCAAAGAACAGACACAAAAAACATATGGGAGTCATATTGAATGTCTCCCTTACATCAACACAGATTCATTTCCATTCATTCCATTTCATTTCTCTACCCAAACAGCTGCTGAATCCTCTGATGTGAAGCCATCACACACCAAATTAGTGATGAGACTGATAATTAAAGTTCCCTAACACTTTGCAATAAAAGACTTTGTTCGTATCACTTCTCAAGGCTTTTCACTGCTCAGACTGACCCCCTTCTGCCTCAAACTGGTGCCTCAAACCACAGGAGTGTCTGTGCTAACACAGAGTCCTGGCCCAGCCCACCTTGCCGGGTACCAAAAGCAAACTTAGACCAAAACGTTCCACTCATTGCAGAAAAAACTCCAAATGTTTCTGTGTAGCAGTTCTTACCCCCACACACTCTTTTCCTACCTTAAAGAACACTGGCTGTGCATGACTCCAAACACCAACCCCACAAGATCCTCTGGCTCTCTCAAAGTACAGGGATGCAATGAGAGCTTTGGGGCTCAGGGCTGTTCCCACCACAGCTTTTCTTGCCCAAAACCTAGCAAGCCTCCCTCCTTAGCAATTAAAGGTATTTTGCAAGATCAGCTGTGCAATTGCACAACTGTTGGCAATTCCCTGAGCTTCCTGATCCTTAGGACAGGCCTTTTTGCAGGACAATCATCTTTCCCCATCCTTGCAGGGTTTCCCCATGTTCCTAATGTCCATTTCAATAGAATTTACCCTTATTTTCAGGGCTGGCTGGGCTGATGTTTCCTTTGGTTTAGAAGAGAAATCACCAACATCTCTACATCTTTAACATAAAGAAATTCCCAGCTTCATTTAAAATGAAATCTTGAGCTTTTTGGTCCATTCTTCACCACTTAGTTCCCCCTAGTTATGCATGATTTTCCCTTTTTAAACTAAGATCACATCCTCATGTTCCAGGGGGACTAAATCAACGTCACTCGCTCAAGGGTTTTTTCTACAGCTATCTCCTCTAAGTTGTTAATGTTAGTCTGAAAGACAGAATTTTAAGTCATATCAACCCCTGGTTCATTGACTGTGGAGTTAAATAGATCTTCTGTTGTCACTCCTGTGGCGTATGATTGTTAATGGTTTTCAGTCTGGATGACTAAGAAAATTTCCTGTGACACAAATCTCTGGAGTATTTCACTCTCTAAAAACGTTCAGTAATTCTTTATTTGCATCCAAATTCAACTCCCCAGTCTATCCCAGGAGGGCTTCCTTTGACATCTTTTCCTGGAATAATTCTGAGGGAAACTAATCTACGTTATCCACATTACCACTTTTTTTTCTTCACATCTTTAAATGTGTTTCTACTCCTCCAACACCTTTAAAATCATTATTCTATCATTTCTGTACAGCTCATTTCCAACATGATTGCTGCTGTCATGTAATGATCACTGCTGCTCTTCCACCTCAATGTAATTGATGTAGTTGACGATGATATTTGGTTTTCTGCTCTAACAACACCTGCCATAAACACTTGCTTGGTGTGAACACCACATCTGTTGTCTCCTGACCATAATTGTAGGCATATAAAAGTAAATACTTTGATATTGCCCACTTAACTACAGTTGGCAGCAGCTTTACTCCTTTTTCCCCTTCTCCTTGTATTATAAAAATAGCTGTAAGGGCTTCACTACTTTTCCAAACAATTTTATTCATTTCTGTATTTAGATTTCTTTTCACAAATCTTGTTAAGTGTGATCTCAGGAAGCTGTGTCTTCAGCATTATCCACCCTCAGATGAATCCCCTTTGCATGGTTTTTCCTCCTAACCACACTCCTTGCACTGATTGCAGTGATCTGGAAGAACTTTTCTGTCCTTCCTTTCAAAGTATTTTACCAAATTTCACCTAAACCAAGTATTCCTTGAATATCACTTTCACAGTTATTTTTTTTATTCCCTTTGGGCACTGACAGCTTTTTTAACAGAGAAAAATCCACTGTTGATCCTTCCTATGACCTTCAGAATCTTTGTCAGCCTCCACACACTATCCTAATCCTTCCTCAGGGATGTGGTTCATGAGTCTCCCACTCACCAGTGAAAACCTGACCAATTTTTAATTTACCAGGGTTGTTTACACTCCTAGATGTGCCCTTTTGGGGGCAGGTAGGAATCTTTGAGGTCCTCTCCCTACTATCCTTCCTGACACTTGCCTCTCTTTTGGAGTGAGGTGTTTTGCTCCTCTTCTTTTCCACCATTGTTTCTTTTGCTACTTGCTGGTTGTTTTCTTCAGTTTCACCACAGTAATTCCTCCTCCTCTAAGCCTTTAACTACCAAGAAGTGGGTTTCAACCACCAGCATAAATATTTTTTCACAGAACATAAAACTTGTGGAACTCATTGCTGCATCTTAGAGATTAAAAGCATAAAAAAAGGTTAAAAGACATTGAAATAATTATTGAAATAATTATTGAAATAATTATGGAGGGCAGGTGGCTGTTAAGAGATGATTCAAACACAATCTCCATCTCACAAAGTGCTAAACCCTTAACTGTAAGATGTTGAGAAATGTTTTCAAAATGTCAGATAGCTGTGGTTTTCTATGGTCTTTTCTCTTCTGGCTATTCTGAACCATCCTGTAAAATATTACACAAAGTTAAAACAGTCTCAAGCCATCTCCAGAATGTTCCTCTGTTTTGCCAAAAAAGAGATGTGTTTGACAATGTCTGGGCTTGTTTCACAGCCAGCTCCTCATTCAAGTCATAGAATGGTCTGGTTGGAAGGGGATCCAAAATTTCATCTGGTTCCAGCCTTCCCTGCCATGGGCAGGGCATAAGACATCACAGAGGCATTCAAGTACTGATTCAGACCCAATTCCATCAAACTTTACCAGGATGGGCTCTTCATTGATGGCACTAAAACTGGAAGGGCAGAATGGCCTGCCCATCAGGCAGTGTCTGTATCTAAAATTTTTGCTGAGGGTGAACTCCAGATATGGGACTGGCCTCGACATTGCATCTAGTAGATGTATTCCAAGAATTTGACTTTTTACGCATTTTTTGTCACAAAACCCTCCTTTTTTTTTTTTTACAGATGTGCTAATTCTCCATTTGCACTTGAGCACAATGAGTTTTCAAATGCTAGCTCTTGTGCAATAACAATAGAAATTCTGTGCCAGTTTATATATATACATATTTATATATGTGTAACTACTGAATAAGTGAAATGGGACTAATGCATTTGCAAATCATTGTGCAGATTGATCTTAAATCATTCTTTGCGGTATTTCAGCATTTGTCAAGAAAACATGAGGCTTAGCCAGCAATAATGCCTGCATGAAGCCATGTCTGCTACGTTTTCTTGCCAAGCAATCCAGTTTTAGCAGGTCAAGAATCAGTCCCCAATGCTTTTTGCTACACTGAAAATCACAGGAGCACACTTAATAGTCGGCCCCATCTTTTCCATGCACATCCTTTGTGTGATCAACAAAGATCTTCAATACATGAGCACTGCAAATTGGTATTTTTCAGTGCCTTCTTGCAGCTGATGCTGAAGTTAGTTCTTGCATACAAAACAGATTTTAAAAAAATCACACTGCGGGAAGAGCTTGTTTAACAAAAGCTAAGTTTATCTCATCAGCTGCGTAGCTCAGCAGGAGTGATTTGACAGAGCACAGCACGGGTTGGGGGATTTTATTTTGGGCTAGCTCTGGTCTGATCCTGTGAGCTGAACACCCGTGAGCAGCTGGAGAGCTTTAGGTGAACCCCTGGGGTGCAGCAGAAAAGATGCAGCGTTTGCTGTGTGCTCCAAGGCTGCTGGACAATACCAACCCTGCACAGAGAGCACGGGACCACCGGGAATTTCTTTCCAAAAGCACATTCCTGACCCAGGGTAACACTGTGTGAATGCATCTGCCAACAAATGACTGCAGAAAACAGCAGCTACAGGAGAGTCCCAAGGACAGAACACAGACACCAGCTCTGGTGTGATCCAGCCTCTCCATACCAGAGCTCAAATCTCTTTTTGCTCATTTGACAGGCCCTATTTGAAATGTGTTTTTCTAAGAATGGGCTATGGAGGGATGATGACAGCTGCAAGCTGAGAGCTAAAAAATGTGTTGTGTTTAGCCAAACATTTCCTCTGTGCCTTAGCATCTTCTATGTGTTTCTTATTCTCTCCTCTATACCCCACCCCACGTTGTTTCCTACACCAAAATTAGCTCCAATTAAGGCATTAATATCATCAGTTTGAAACTGCTGCAGCTGGTCAGATGTGGGCAGTACTGACCAACAGGGATTATGTTTTTTCCTCTTACACCAGACTCATACCAGGACAAGAGAAAGGCTTAAAATACTCACAGGAGAGGAAAAAAATTCCATTAGTCTGAAATGCACTTTACAGTCACTGTCAAGATGGGAGTTCCATTTGTGTATCAGAAATTCAGATTCTTTCTAAAAGAGGGAAATTATATGCAAACAATATTCTAATAGAAGACAAAGACTGGGATTTTGAGAAAGATTTATTTCAGGTTATGGTTTCCACAGCAACTTTTCATTTTATCCCTCATGTCTATCTGTCTTATAAGGTCTTTCACAACATTTATATATAATGAGATGTTCTTTTGATGGGAAATTATTAAGAAATTAATTTCTCAAGGAAAAAGCCCTGTAAATTTTCCTGTGTATATTCACAGCTTCACACACACAGAGCAATGTACCTATGAATCAAGATGTTTGCATATAAGTATACATTTTTATTTTTGCTTTCTATAGCAGCATGAAATTGGCAGCCCCTGTTGGTTACACAAGAATGACAATGATGAAGGATGTGGTACTAAGTCTAGCTGGTAGATATTCAGACCTGGAGGCAGGCAGTGCTCCTGAAGGTATCAGAGCTTTGCAGGCACTAACTTGCCTGATTAAGGAGGCAGCCCTAACAATACACTGACTGGTGGTGTTGGATTCCAGTCTTCCTGAGTTGCACAAAAAGATGAGCAGCCAGACCAGAGCTTTACAGTATCTGGCTCACTCATCTTTTTATTCCACACAACACTCCTGTCGCACAAGATGAAGTGAGTTATAGGACATTCATGTACTAAGCATGTTGTTCTGCCACATGTGGCTGCATGTTTTGCACAGAAGAGGGTATTGTACTCTTCAGAGATCATAAATCTAACACAGAAACTATTTCAGGGGGGTTGTCCATGGTTTCTTTTTCAGATGTACACATGGAAATCTAAAATATAAGCGCAGCTAGATACGAACATTATGATATGACAATATAAACACTGTTGGACTGTGGCAGAAGTGAGACAAAAATCAATCCCAAAAGCACTTAGCCTTGTTTGCTCAGCAGTACTTATTGACAGCTGAGAGAATGGAATGAGTTGGAAATGAAATTTTCAGAGCTCAGTACACAGTGATGAGATTAAAGTCAGAAGACCTAGAGAGGGACCATCGGCATAAAAATGCCTTAATAATGTAGAATCCGATGTTTGCAGCATCATCTTTCCTATTACAGCTCTGCTGGTGACTAAGCCTTGCCTGGGTGCATTGACCTTGGCTGGCTACCACCTGATAGTGCCCAGCCAGACTCTCTCACTCCCCCTCCCCAGCACAACAGGGGGAGAAAATATGATGGAAAAGTTCATAGGTCAAGATAAGAAGAGGGACATCACTGGTTAGTGTCATGGGCAAAGCAGACTTGGCTTGGGGAAGTTAATTTCATTTAGCAATTAATAGCAGAGTAGAATAATGAGAAATAAAAAACAATATTGAAACCACCTTTGCTCTCACTCGGTCTTCTTCACAGATTTACCTCATATTCCCCAGCCCCAGCAGTACAGCCGGGTGGGGAATGGGGTTTGGGAGCCAGTTCATACCTCTTCACCTCCACCACTCCTTCACAGAGTCCCTCTGTTCCAGCAAGTTACTTATCATGAGACAGAGTCCTTCAGGAACTGCTCCAATGTGAGTCCTTCCCATAGGCTGCAGTTCTGCATGAACTGCTCCAGCACAGGTCCTTTCCATGGGATGCAGTCCTTCAGGAGCAGACTGTTCCAGTGTGGTTTCTGCCAGAAAATCTGCTCCTGCACAGATCCCCCTCCAGGGTCACAGCTCCTGCCAGAAGTGTACTCCAGGGTGGGATCCTCATGAGCTGCAGGTGGAAATCTGCTCCTCCATGGACCCCCATGGGCTGCTAGGGCACAGCTGCCTCACCAGAGTCTCACCATGGGCTGCAGGGGAATCTCAGCTTTGGCACCTGGAGCACCTCCTGCCCTCCTTCTTCTCCACTGACCTTGGTGTCTGCAGGGCTGTTCCTCTCACATTTTTCTCACTCCTGTTCCTCATGGGTGCAGCAGAGTGTATTAAATATTCAAAAAAGTTTCTTCACTGAGAAGCTGGTCAGGCATTGTAGCAGGCTGCCTGGGGAAGTGGTGAAATCACCATCCCTGGATGTGTTCAAAAACATGTAAATGTGTCACAGAGGAACACAGTTTAGTCATACAATAATGCTGGGTTAACAGTTGGACTTGATGATATCAGAAGTTATTTTCAACCTTAACAATTCTATGATTCTGTAAGAAAGATGTCAGCCAAGAACAAATAAAATGCTGCATATTATGCATTTGGATTTCGTAAGTGAGCTTAGATTCACAGANTCAAAAACATGTAAATGTGTCACAGAGGAATGCAGTTTAGTCATACAATAGTGCTGGGTTAACAGTTGGACTTGATGATTTCAGAAGTTATTTCCAACCTTAACAATTCTATGATTCTGTAAGAAAGATGTCAGCCAAGAACAAATAAAATGCTGCATATTATGCATTTGGATTTGGTAAGTGAGCTTAGATTCACAGAAGTCTAAGAACAGAGGATGTTTCTCATCAAAAGCGGTTAACTTCCTTTATGCATTGGGGAAAAAAATTAAAAAGTGAAGGAGACCTGGAGTAAATGTGTCTCTATGGAGAAGTTCAGTGAAAAGCACTAAAAAATTCCAAAAGAAGTCACTGAAACCTCTTGTTACACGCATACAAAAGGCAACAAAAGAATGAAGAATAAAATTGTATTTGATGCCAAAAAGAGAAAGAAATAAAACTAGATAATAAAATATTTAGAGAACATAAAAATCAATAAACTGAGAAAACTAGTGCATGAAAAGATTGAGGAGGAAAAAGAGAAAAGTGGGTACTTGCTTAAAGAAGCACCATTAAGAGCAAAAGTACAAATTATGGCATGACAGAGAAGTGATAGGAAATGTAGAATATGTCCCACTTGGTTAATTCCTGAGTTCTTCACTGCCTCCAGCAGATGACAGGTGTATAGAGATTGTGGACACAAAATCAAGGAGCTGACAAGTTATCATTAACAGCAAAGATCACAGAGTGAGAAAGACCAGGTCACAAAGACATCACAGATATTACAGTTACCAGAGGAGAACCAAGGAAAGCATTATTTTCTCATCAGAGAAGAAAAGCTGTGACAAATTGATGCCAGGAAGGTTAGATAAAACTTACAACTGCAACTTCAAACTTAGGAACCCTGAGCTCTTCACTGAACTGGCAAATACCCTTTGGACATCTGCTCCATTTCCAGAGACTGTAGGAAAATTGCTTACCATCATTTTAATCCTGCTGTTGAAATTTATGATTTTAAACAAATACTGTTCATGATCTGAAGTCACATTCCAGTTTATGAGGCTCTAAACATAACGCTTTGTCACCATTTTTTTCCATATTCAGTGAAGAGAAAGAGGCATCACAGCACCTGCTATTTCCAGAAGACAGATTGTTCATAGATTAATCAGAAAGCAGACATCATCATTATTACAAAGAGTGTCCTATGAACAATGTGAGTGAAAATCCACACAATAAACAGGAGCATTTTCATCTACAATCACATCTGGTGCTAAAAAGCTCAAGTGACATTCAGTCAACTGTGCATTTGACTAATAGTTAATCTGAAACAGCAGTGTCATGCTCCCAGGCTTTTTAAAAAATCTTTTTCTTGTGACAATGTGCAAATATTCCCATCACTTTTTAGTAGCTCTCTCACAATGATTATTCAACAAACAGTCAGCATTTTCCTACACATTTTGGCAGTCTAAAATACCTGCCTTGATTAAATTTTCTTTCAGTGCAAATAAAAAGAATAAAGGGTCACCAAAAGTGTACTTATAATTAAGTGAGGGGGAAATCATGATAAATATACTCATTAAAAAAATAAAAATTCAAGTTGCTTATTTTTGAGACCAAATTGTTATAAGACACCAAACACACAATTTGAGTTATTCTTTGGGTTACACCAAGCTGCCTATTCCATACAAAAGCAGCATGACAGAAAATATTAAAGTGATTTATTTCTCACTCTTGAATACTCAACAGATGAGCTCATCAGCCCAAGGAGCAGGGCACACACAGCTCTGGTCATGGCAGGCAGAGAGAAGCCACCAAAGCCCCCACCAGGAGCTCCACATATGACAAAACTCTGACCTTCATCAGCCACAGCCAACAGTGGAAGTACCTATAGGAACTTTATTGATGTCCCAGCCTTTCTTACAATCACCCCCACAGCCACATTATTCTCTTTGGCCTGATAACTTTTATTAATCATTCACAACAAGCCCAAAAAGCATAAGGGCCAATTTTATTCCAGGACAGCCCATGTCATTGCCAGAGCACCTTGTTTCAGCACTAAGTCTGCTCAGAATTTCTACGTTAATGGAAGTGCTGACACATTGCAGGTGACTGGACCAATTCCACCAAACACAAATTAAAGGTGAAAATAAAAGTTATGAGCTTGAAAACCATAGTTTTCAGCCAGGACAAATTATCACAGATAGCTTCAGAGAGCTTTCCCTCCACACACCATATCTCCCTGTCTAGGTTCTATCTTTTCTGTCTCCATTAGATCTCACCCTTCCACGTTTCACTTGTTGCAAAGGAATTAAGAAAAGGTCTTACATTACACCCTAATAATCACAGCACACATGCACTGTGATTCCCAGAAGCAGACTTCTCCACAGCCTAACTCTCTTAATTTTAACAGCCCTGCCATCTTGCAGTCTGGCTGCAATGATCCAGCTTCTGAAAAAGGCACAGATTGCTGTAGCTGTCCATAAAAACAATCCATGCTCACTTACCACTCCAAGAAATACCAGCCCAGGACCCCAAGTTCAGACCTGACTGGGCAGTTCCTTAAGCAACAAGAGATCTTCCCTCTATTTCAGAAGCTTCAAGTCACAAGTGGCACCTCAACAGCACCTTGGACTAAGGCACTGCTGTGGATTTCACTAGAGATACAAAACAGTTTTCCTATCTAGCATAATTTCAAACCTGTTTGCACTACTTCTAAGCTGTAATATATTTCTCCCAGAGGTTTTACACATGAAAAGTGCTTCTCCCTCCCCACAGAAGACATGATGATGCTGCACACAGCTCTGAGAGCGACCAATCACTGACATTCAACACCACAGGCAAGGCTTTGCTTGTCCGGCAAGCCTGGAAACCAGCCTGGCCTCTGTAGGCCCTTTTCCTTAAGGCAGAGAGGCATTCTTCATGCCTTTCTGACTAAAAATAAAGGCTGGAGTGATGTCAGCAGACATCCATGTCTATTTAGAAGTGATAAAGTGCAATTAAAAGGCATTGGGACCTGCTCATGCCTAAGAATGCTTATGGAGCAGAGATGACCCTGCAGAAGCAAGCAGGAAAAATCTCTTCAAAACACACATTTCAGTGTAGTTACTGCTGTGTTTGGAAGGTCTGACAGACCTGACCGATGAAAACTGAAATTAACAATCAGTCTGTGGAGGCTTTTTTATCTTGGGGACATGAAGATGAGAAGAAATAAATGGTGTGGTTAGGGTTGTGGGTTTTTTTTAAACAAGCACACCACCTGCACTTTATACAACTTAATGCTTTTGTTCTCAGTAAAACCGTGCTGTGGTCTCAGCTCCTCAGAAACTAGGAGCAAACAATTTACCCAACAAACATTTACCCAAATAATGACAGAAATCCTTCGGAAAAATATTTGCATATTTGTACTTTTACTTTAAAGAGTGTCCAAAACGTGTCCATTGATGTTTCTCATTTCCATATCCAGTATAATATCAAATTTGTTTTATTTTCTATCAATTATCAATGCAAACAGAAAGATTAATTGAAAAAGAAATACGTTAAAAATTCAAAAATAAACAAAGATGTCAAATACTAGCTCATTATCTGTCATGTACAACCATCTACCCAGAAAACAAAACAACAAAAAAACCCTAAAACACTCTTATTTTTGCATTTCTGTTAGATGTATTGCTTTGTCCTTCTGTGTTTTGAGGTCCCTCATGTCACTTTCCGGTTTCCAACACAGAACTTGAAAGAGAATGCGGTTGCCAAAATGGAAAGAAAAGTGCTATATCTTCACCAGCAGTCTTTTAATCTGGCACAGAAATATGTCCATTATTTTTTTTTTTTTGAGGAAAGGCAGCACATACACCAGGGTCACTTTCAAACAAAATTAAGGTATTTCCCTAATACAATCTTTAAAAGTTTCAACTTTTTCTAGAGTTGTACTGATATTTGGAGAAAGAGAAAAAAACTTATTGAACAGTCCTTTCTGCCCCACCACTGTCAGGTCAGGAAAGACAAAGGCTTTTGTGGGTAAGGTCTGAGGCTTAAGAGTTGAAATACAAGCTGGAGTAGCTGAGCTGGCTACTTGTGCCTACATTGTTATAAGCACACATAAATAGATCTTGGGCTGTAATTCTCATAGATTTTCTCTGGAAAGTCAGGAGGCCTGACTGCTTCTCTTCTTGCACTTGAAGATGGGAACTTGCAGGTTCTAGTCTGCAACAGGAAGAAAAACATGAACCGTTGTATTACACTGTAGAATTTTGTGGGACCATCGTTCCTATAGATCCCAAAGAAAAAGCAAGAGCAGAAGAAATCTGGTAGGTAACATTACTGTGGCAAAAGAAATGTGATTTCTCTGAGAAAAAGGGTAGAGCACAGAGGGTAAAACATGAACTGGCAGATACAAGAACAGCCTTCACAAAGCCTCAACAGGACAGCCTTTGAAATTTTTTTTCTTAATATGACCGAAAATACATTTTGAAATGCTGGTATCTACAGCAAAATAGATGAAAATGAACAATGCTAGCTTCTCTGAAAACAAAACACCAAAACAAAACAAAAACAAAAGCAAAATAGACAGACCACAAACAATCCTATTTAGGCAGCTAAAATCATTGGAAGCCTTTGATCTCTGCAACTCCCCATCTCCTCAATGAAATTGTCCTGAATGCCACACAAGAGCATATCAGGAAATGCAGCATTCTAACTTCAGACTACTCTGACTTGTTTGCAACAAACAAGGCATACAACCATTAATTAAATCATGAGCAGAAACCAAAATAGGAAATAATTGGTCTTTCCATGTGCATTAAGTGTGGCAGAAACCCAGAGGAAAAGCAGCACACTTTCATTTTGTTAAGCATATATCACAACATACTGGAATTAGACAGTAAGTAAAAGTTGTGGTGGCAGATTTATCCCTGCTGTTTCCTGGCTTCCAAGTATATGAACTGCCACGTAAAAAATAAAAATTTCATAGCTGTGTTTGTCTCCAATACAGTGAAACAAAGTGGACCTTTTTCCCTCTCTGTAAAAGGCATGTCTGGCTCCATCCAATCTTTAATCAGGCAGGCTTCTGCCATTAAGAATACACATTCTTAAATAAAACATCTGAGTAAAGACTACTCTGTGAAGCAGAAATATGACAATATTAAGCTTTGGGAGATTTAAAATTCAGCATTGTAAATGTAACTTATAGACAGGAAATGCACTACACCACTCTGTATCCAGTGCTTAAACAATTGCTCAAATACTCTGATTATACATGAAGATAGGGCCATCCAAACAACAGACATTCTCACGGATTATGTGTTCCTCATTCCCCCCTCCAAGTGCTCACAGAGGAAAATGGGAGGTTTGTCAGAGTAGACACATTGCAAAGAAATTAAAAGTTTTAGTGAAGAATACACCAAAACCTGCAAAGCACACACATGCACAAAGCCCACTTACTGTCCTGCTCTGCCGTGTCCATTTACATAACCAGCAAGCTGAAAGTAGGATTTCAGGAGGTTAGAATGGTTTGATGGTGCAGGGTACACAGCTATTATATCTGAGGTTCTCCTTTAGCTGCCCCCAGCTCTTGAAAGACTTTACTCAAAATACAGTTAAATACAGTTACCCTCACATGTTTTTTGGTTTGTTTTTTTTTTTTACATCCTGCTCTTTAACACACTCTTGTTTTATTTCCCCCTGCATTGAAACTTTTGGTCATGCTAGGTGTCCTGGTTTCTACTGGGGTAGAGTTCATTTCTTTCTTAGTAGCTGTGTTTTACATTCAGTATGAGAAATTAAACAAATCAGCTATCTAATATGCCCAATGCACAATTATCTGAAATACTGAAGTATGTACATTTGGCCTATTCTTACACTTGCTCAAGGGAAAACACTTCACTGCTCATGGAAACAGAGATCATTTGTGTTTAGTTTATGAGCTGTCATTCTTAAGGATAGAATTTTGTGCCAGTAAATGCAGAACAAACAAAATAGTTCTAAAAAGTCAAAGCCTGCCCTATTCTCAGAAAGAGCACTTTTCATCCTGAATGAATCTCTGATATGTCTGTAATGCCTTAATACCACAATACCTATGGCTCTTTCGAAACTCTAGATTTATTTTAAATTGCCACCTCTCATTTTATTATGACTTCTCCAAAAGAATAGTGCATATATGAACATTTTCCTCAACCCTTGCCTTCCACCTCAGTCTCAGCAATACAGTGCATGTCCTTACACCTGCACATAGTCAGCTATGGCATTGTAATGTATTTCAGGTTCATCAAAGGACTCACCTCTGCACCTGAAAATCAAGCATAAAATCACACCAGTGACAGCCCCGACACCTGCAGCTGCTCCTATCGGGATGTAGAGATGCCTATAGGAAGTGTCTGAGCAATGAGAAAAGAGAGCAAGTTACAGAGCTAGATGTCAGTATCCATGAATTTGTGACATAAATGCCTACCTTAACTGGAGAAAAAAAGCTAATTCTCTGCTTCCAAACAGAGAGAAACAGATGAGTTGTCTGGATGCCAACCAGCAATAAGAAGCTGCCTTACATCCCCAGTCATTTGTGTGTACAAACATTTTCATTTTCAACTCATCTGCCTTTACACTCCCCTTTTCTTCAAGTACTATTAGCTCTGAATGACAAAACTGAGCAGCCATCCCTGCAAAATATTGTTATTAATGACTGGTCTACACTGATTTCTGTTCTTCATGCGTTTACTGAGATATTTTGGGGATATGAGCGCTTATTTAGCTGTTCTTACAAATCCTACTGTGATAGACTTCCAACAGGTCCAGCACAGCCAGAGGAGAAGCTGAATTTTAACCTTTACTACCTTTGGAACACTTGAAAGTCACAGACAGACATGTTCCAAGGAAATTTTCTCCAGACCATCACTACTGTGGAAAAGCTGGACAAAATATTGTGGGGAAGGTGTTTTTAGATTCTTTCTTGTTTCTCGCTATCCTACTCTGATTTGACTGGCAAGAAATTATTTTCTCTCAAGTCTCTTTTGCCAGTGATAGAAATTGATGAATGATCTCTCCCTGTCTTCACCTTAACCCACTCACTGTCCATTGTCTTTTTCTCCATGTCTTGTTGAAAAGGGAGGAGCAATAGAGCAGCCTGGGGGGCACCTGGCAGCCAGCCAAGGTGAACCCACTGAAAGCAGAATAAGGAATTCTTGTAAAACAGAACAGGAATTGAAAGAAAAACATGCTGAAAGCTTCTCCATACAGTTCCACAAAGCATTTGGTTTCAAAATTATTAATTTCTCTCTCAATTTGCGCTAGGACTTCACCTTATAACCACGCTAACCTAGTTCCAAGGCCCTGGCATTTAGTGGGATCAGCTGCACAGAACAGCAGAGAGGAGCCCAAAGCATGATGAAAAACAATCACAAAATAACATTATTTACATCTCAGGTCCATGACCAGAGTCTGGTTCATGGCTGGGTGAGTCACCAGGCAGGTGACAGAGGGAAATGAGCTGTTGGTCCAGCCAAAGTAGCTCACTCTGGTAACTGTTCCATTGGGGTGATGGAATTCTTCCTCAGAGCTGTGATTGCTTGCAGGGATCCAGGAGATGTCAGCAGGTGGCTTTCCTGCAGATGCCTGACAGACAGCCACCCTGCTCTTGTCATGGGCCAGAGTCACTGTAGGAGGGACTGCAGAAGAAATTTTTAAAAGCCACAACTATCATTTCTATTCCTATTTTATATTTCTACTTCATTTTTAGTATAAAATCACCAACTGAGAAACTGACAAACAGGTAGTATTCTTTAGATTGTATGACCAATTAGTCAGATTTTAAAATAATTTGAAATATTAGCACATCTTTAAGGAAAAACAATACATCAAAAAGTCCAAGGTGGACACCTCAAAAGCTAGCTGGCTGCATCTAAAATACTGCTTACTCCTGTTTCCCAAAGGTAATAACAAATTAACAGAAGATGGGATGACAGAGAGGGGTGGATTAAAAAAAAATTTGCAACTTCACTGATGAAGAGGCAGATTGCTGAAGACTCAGGTACAATATTTAGGAGTTTGAATATGTAGAATCAAAAATCCGATAGCAGAGAAATAGAAGAGGAATTGGACAAAACTGTTCTGCTGGAAGTCCAACAACTCATATTCTGCATTTGGCAAAGCAGGGAAAGGCTCACACAATTATCTACATCTTTATCAGAAAGGCAAGATTCTGCAGGGAACAACAAAAATAAAAACCAAAACAAACTAAAAAAAGAGCCCAACCAAAAAAAAAAAAATCAAGTGACTAAAACCAGTAATAGCAATCATAGAATTAAAAATCTATTTCTTATAATNACCTAGATATAGTTCACCTGACTATATGAGAAAAGTGATTTGATGTATTCATTATGCTTCCTAATTTTCTTTTGCTCCTGCCTATGTTGCAAATAGGCTAATTTAATTTTTATTTTAAGTGATGCAGTCTTACCCGTCACAGTCAGAGAAGAGAAAAAACGAAAATTCCCTTCACTGTTGACAGCTTCACAGGTGTAATTTCCCTCATCCCCGAGGTTCACAGGGAAAATACGAAGTGCAGGGTCACTGTCAAGTGAATATTTCCACGTGATCCTCTCACTGCAGTTCAGCCTGCTTGTCTCGTTGCGATCCCTTCTGTAGGACAACACGCAGCAACTGCTGCAATTCCTCTTCCATGTCACCAGCAGAAAATACACCTTGGAGGCGTTGGGGCAACTCAGCACAGCTTCATGGCCAGCTTCTACACTCACCCTGTCGTGAGCTGCATGAGATGAAAAAAAGACATTAAAAAGATGCTACAGCTGTTGTAAAAGCACAGGAAACTCTTGGCTTCATCGCCCTTAAAAATATACTTCCTGACTGTACTGGCAGCTTTGGGGTACATATTAGTATTCAACTTCCAGATCCACCTTCCTGAAGTTTGGAAGTGCAGTGGAGATGGTATCTTTCTGTTGTGGACAGTGATGCTGATGAGCTGCAAGTCCTCCACCTTTATTTTAGGCAACAAATTTCTATCACTGAAAAACTGATGGGGCAGGCAAAATTCACTCTTAAGGGAAAGGAAACTACTTTTAAAAAATGTATTGTGTTCCTGAATTAGGTGCCTTGCTTCAAGTGCCAGTAAAACCTGGGATAGCTGTGGAACAGACACCTGTGGCACGGTTAAAACCAACTTCACTTGGAGCAGTAATTCAGTAAGAGACATATGTGGATCCCTTTCATTCTAGAAATCAGAGCTCTCCTGCTGTTGTCCCAGCTGAACAGATGTGTCTTTAGATGACCAGTTTTGGATTCCTATCAGATTTATCATTCTGTGCCACTCAGCAAGGCACTTGATTATTTTGCCAGCTGAGGTGACATTACTCTTTCCATTCCCACTAAACAATAGGCAAAATTCACTCTGGTGTATTATGAAGTTAAAGTGTCCTGGCAAGTTGGAAATACAGAGTACCAAAAAGTGTTACATGTAGTTTTGGATCTTTCTCACTTACCTTCAACCAGATTGATTGGCAAGAAAAGGAGCACAGCCAGAACTGCCCATTTCTGAGCCATCTTTAGCAGAAGGAATCAGCACTGCAGAAAATGAAGGCAAAGAAAATGACATGTAGTCATAAATTGTTGTGCTCATCCCTTCAAAGAGAACATGCAGTAAAACCCCTTTTTCCCTTGAAAGCAGTAGTTCTAAACAGGACCCCATGTCAAGTATCATTCTTATACTGAAGAAAGTAAGGCAAAAACAAGAAAAACAAGGTTGAAAAAAAAAATTAAAATAAAATAAAATAAGGACCAAAAAAAAAAAAAACCAAAACATACATACAAACAAAACAAAAAACAAACAAACAAAAAAAAACCACCCAAACCAAAACAAGCTACTGTTTACAGTTTTTTAAACTCCTAGATCTCTGGTACCACTCAGAATCTAGACTTCATCAACTTTTTGGCAAAGAGATTATTCCTAGCCTTTGCATGCTTTTAATTTCTTGAAGAGTAACTCCCCTTTTGGGGCAGAACAAGGAGAGCAACCTTCCCATTGCAAGAATCAAAATCATTTGAGTTTGTTTCTTGCTTTCATAGGCAGGGTGAATTTAAGAGGCATCTAGTAACTACTGCTATTCTACAACTGTGTAAACCTTTTAACAAACCATGTCTTATAAATGCTGCCATTTCTCTCTCTTTAATAATTTACTTTCTGAATCAGGCACCCACAGCTAGAGATGATTGGAAAATTGTGCTCCCATCCAAAGAGAAATACTGACATGATATTTACATTCCCAAGACAACACCCAAGATGCAGCAGACAAGCAAACATCTCTGTGCAATGGCTGATTCAGAAGTGTCATATTTGTAGTAACAGGAATTCCTTGTGGGCTGTTTGGACCATGCACTGTTCACACCCTTTTTCAAACACAACCAAGTTTCCAAGCATCTGCTGGGAGGAGAAGCAAAGGGTTCACTCTGCACCCAGAGACCTGAATCCTCACCTGGTACCAACTGCCATGAAAGGAACAGGCTTCAGTTGTGCAGCAATAAAGATTTCATTTTAAATGTGAAATGAACCGCACGAGGATGCTTGGGGCACAGGAGAGAAGCCACAACGCTGCCACACGTGTGGCACAGGAAGAACAAACCCTGCCACAGTCACGAGCCAAATGCAAGAGCTGGTGTTTTCCTTAACACAGTGTGATACGAGTGCATAGTCAAGTCACTGAATCACAGAATGGTTTGGGTTGGAAGGGGTTGATCTTTAAGGATCTTCCAGTTCCAAGCCCCCTGCCATGGACACTTCCACCAGACCAGGTTGCTCAGAGCTCCATCCAACCTGACCCTGAACACTTCCAGGGATGGGACATCTGCAACTTTTCTGGGCAACCTCTGCCAGCGTCTCATCACCCTCAATAGAATTGTTTTCCTCAAAGAACTGTTCTTCTCACAACTCTAACAAAGAATTGTGATGCATCTGGATGAAAAGTTTTCATCACAGCCTGGTAAAAATGCCAATAAAACCACATTGATCTATATTCTGTTACTAATGTGCAACAAGCAACGTAACTCTTACATAAAAAAAAAAAAATCTCAAATTTAATTTTCATTCACATAAAATCTTTTCCATAAAGGAAATATTTTTGGGTTTTTTTATTCAGTGCTGTCAGAAGTTTTGGGATTTTTTTTTTCTTTGCAATTATGCATGCAAAAATTGCTTTCAATCAAAAAAGTCTGAAACTTTAAAAGCTGATTTTTTTTTAACCAAAACAAAATTTTAAAAAATACATTTTGACCAGACTTATGTATTGAACTTGACCCAGTTTGCAAAGAAGTTCTCCATCTCTTTCAAAAGGAAAGTAAAAGAAAAAACAACAAAACTTCCACAATTTCTATCGACAAATTCAGTATTCACCAGTTTTGATGGGTCCATAAATATTCATAACAGAATATTGTCATACTGGAACTTGTCCCAGAGAAGTATCTAATTTTTTTCAATGCATACAAATCTCATATATGGGGTTTATTTGCTCAAAAGAACAGGCATTAATGATTAAAAATGGGACCTTACAGAAAGAAGAGAGTATATGACTCTGTTTAAATATTAATGTATGGAACGCAGAATTTAATCTGCAATTTTTAAAACTCACAACCCTTGAACAGCTGTGCCTCTGAGCGAGAAGGAACTCTTAAAATCCAAAAAGGAACAACCAAGCAGAGATGAAGCAAACCCATTTAAAAGCAGCAAATACTTGGTGGCTTGGCCTTGTGTTATTGCCTTTGATGGAATTGAAGTGCCTCAATAGCTGCATTAAAATAAATCAAAATTTTTACTCAGCCTCGGTGGTGGTGCCTGGCACGATGCATGTGTCACTCTTCCAGCCAGGGAATCCTGCCTCTTGGATTCATCCCAAGGAGTGCAGAGCTGGGGGAGATTCGCTCTGTTGTTCAAGAGGAGCCTGGGAGGGGAGCAGCAGCAGTTCCGGCTGCTCCGGTGTTCCAGTTCTCCTTCTCGGGTGAGCAGGGAGACTTCAGCACTCCCTACTCACTCCCAGTCCTGGTGGCTGATCCCCAGGCAGCTCCTGCACACCAGGGAACTGCAGGGATGTACCTGGAGCTCCCCTCCCTCTTCGTCCCCAAGAAGGGCCCAAATATAACTGCAGTGGAACTACCTCAGTTTAGGAGAGTCCATCCCAGGTAGTCCCTGCGTTCAGCTGTATGGTCCATCAGTTTCTTTTCCTTGTTGGTTCTGAGACCCTAGCATGCAGCTGGATTTTTCTCACAGACAGATAAAGCCTCCACCCCCTCCCTGCAATGAGTCAAAAAACCCACTGGTGGAAGTACACTGCCCTGAAGAGGATGTGGCAGAGTTAAATTGAGAGAAGGAAAGGGCTTTGTGACATGTCGCAGCCTTAGCTGTCTGTTGTTACACATCACACACCAGCCACAAGCCTTGAGTTGTGCAAAGCACCAACTTAATATCAAAAAATACATGCAAAGTTCAACATTATTTAAATGTTTGCTAACACAACCTGAAGGAAGAAAAGGTTAGGTATCCATCAGTGCATCAGTTGCCACCACAACTTCTTAAAGGATATGCAGTATGGCACCGAGCCATTCCCATGTTTAACTCAGCAAAATATGGTTCTGTTTTGAAGTGAAAGCACATTTTAAAGGGTATACAAGACCCTGTCTTGGAAGTCTGTTCTGTGTAAGCAAGGGTTGGAAGAGGTGGCAAAAAGAGGAAGAAGTGGGACACATCTGTATCAACTCTCTTGCTTCCTCTTATAAGGGAAAGGTAACTGCTCTGCAAATCAAGGCTACATTATTTAAAATCCAAACCCACACTTTTGGCAGTCAGAGCAGCAGCAGCGTCTTCTATGCAGTTTTTGATGTTTCTACCTCATGACCAAGACCACAGAGCACCCAACTCAAAAGCCTGCAGCTTTTCTGAAGTGAGAGATGGTAGTTATGCTGTATTTTCAACATCCCCAGGTCAGCCTCTTCTGCTCCCATTTCTCCCTAGAAATGGTGCTCTGCTGGGAATTCCTCAAGTCCCTCCATTGAAAATGAAGCAACAAAATATAGCAAGAATTTGAATGCCCTGGGTGGAAGAAAAAACATATCAAAAGGGGCAGCAAGTAGGTATTCCCAAAGCTGAAACTGAAAAGCTCTGGGAGGAGAGGAGAGGCTGTTTTCTTTCTCTGTTCTTAGCCTTCTTCCTTGGCCCCTGACAATGATGCTGGGCAATGGAACTTTGCTTTGACTTTAGACCCTGCTGCTATTTTTACTCTCTGAAAGATATCCTGGCCCTGAAAACTGATCCCTGAATTCCTGTACTGGCACAGCAGAAGACTGCTAGCACTGTCAGGGACTGATGGATCAGAACATCCACAGTGCATTTTCTTCTCAGATTCACTGTTTGTCTCACAGTTGCTGGCATCAGTTGAAGTCAGAGATGATTTGAAATTTAGTCCATCCAGTTTTTGAGCTAGTTTCATTCAGTTCCAAACCACAAAGTTTTCTCTGCAAAATGGGAAATAGAGGGTGGATGGCTTTCTGAAAGAGAGATTTAGCCTAATACAACGAGCTCTCAAAACAATCACAAGCAAGTTATACAAAACAACTGTAAAATTATAGTGTTTAAGTAAATATACCTAAAGGTAAATAGGTTTGAAATTTCCTCCATAGCAAGGCAGAGATTTGTGGTATCTATTGAATTCATCAATATACTAATATTTGGAGTAATACCAACATTACAAAGTGTGGATTTTTCCCCCAGGGGAAAACAGTCTATCATACATAGTAGCTGTAATTCCAGAAAGCAGTTGGGCATCTCCCCTCTTCTCAAATATAGTTACCTTTATTATCACTAGCTCATCTGGAAAAAAGCTTAGTCCCATGAAGTTATTGCTCAAGCCAAGACATATTCCTCACATCTGTAGCTGCCTTGCAGCCAGTCCCCTCAGAGAGTAATCCAGTGCTGAGGAGGGCCAGTAGGAGCAAAGGATGATTGAGAACACCACCACTCTGGTAGCTCATTCTCTTCCTTTCAGAAAGAGAGAAGACATTTGCTTTATACTTTCCATTTTAGGCAGAAAAAAAACCCCAGTTCTTGTACCTAACACCTTGACTTCCCCAGGTATAAACCATCTGTGACTCTCACCAGTGTCAGCAGATGGGGGAAAGCCCTGCTGATAATGAAGTCTGTAAACCTGACACTCCCATGTTCAAATATCCAGAGGCAATTCTATCACAATTTGCAGAGATCAAGAAAACTTATTTCTGTTTTAACTGTAGCACTGGGCCAGCAGGGCCATGCTCAGCAACTTCTACTCCTGGCCCTAGAGAATTCCCTTATCACTTGGAGGTCATTAACCTCAGGGGCTTCTCTCTCAATCCCAATACTGCAGCAGACAAATCTATCTACCACACATATGTTCATGATCTTAACTGCTTTAACTCCTGCCCCTTGTGTGCCTACTGCTTTTTTGCTGCTGATTTCCCAGGGAAAAATTTGGGAAATAGCAACCCACAAGTGCAATTACTGCTTTCAGGGCTGTGGAAACCAGAGAAAGTCTTCCATACAAGTGATGTATATTCTTCCATTCAGAGATGAACAGAGAGAAGATGGTTTATAGCTAGATGTTTAATTCCTAAAACACTCTGGTAAGCATCAGGATGTATCTCAGGCTCCCCAGATGAAAGTTTCCTCCCCATCTTTCAGTCAGAGGTACTGGCCTCCCACTCTACAGCCAAAAATGATGGAATTGCACCACACATCCCGAACTGCACATAAAGAAGTTACAAACCTCAAGTAACTCCTGCTTTAAAAAGAACAGAAATAGCATAAAACCTGGTGTAGAGCAGAAATAAAAGCCCAGGTAGTCCTTCCTTACCTGTCAGTCAGTCTTACCTGTAGCATCACTAACCATGGTTTAGGCAGTGCTAAGCAGAGATAGAGACATACACTTACCCCACCTCTCTCCTTCAGCTCTTCACTGCTCCTGCTCCTTCACACTTCAGGGAACATAATTTTCTCTGAAATCTACAGCTTCCCCATTCCATGGACAGCTGTGAAGATCCTGCAAGAAGCCCCAGGAGCCCCCATCAGCTGGGAGACAGCTTCTCCAGCCTCAAGGAGCTGCATTCTCCACCCTCATTGAAGTCATTGCATAGAATAAGATATGTATTTTACTTCTTTATAGATTTAAGGACAGAAAAAAATCGTCCCCTGTATTTACAGAGCAGCTAGATCAACACTTACAAACATGAAATACATGCTGCTATTGTATGGCAAAGGAGGAATAGTTTTTTCCCTTTCTGTGTTTTTTTTTTAACAAGTGGAATAAATTGGTTGTATAACAAAACATACCTAAAATAGAAACCCACATCTATATTGGGAAAAAAACCACAAATCCCACCTCTGAAATGCCAAGTAAAGTCATGTCACCAGGGCCAGGATGCCATTTATCACTGCCTACACTCTCTTGGCACAGCATAATACACCAAAGGGGATGCTTGTCCATTTTCCTTCCTCATCATAGAGGTTTCTTTGCTGTCATAGACTCATTTTTTCATGAGCTAGTTAGCAGCTACAGCTCTGTGTCAGTGGTCTAGGAAAATTCTCCCTGGTGTTTTCCAGTAAAATTTCTCACCTCATTTCTTTTCTGGTTACCAGCACTTCTGGCAGATTTTAAGCTCCATTTGAGGCAGGATGATGCAGGAGAGTGGAGTTGCTGGGAGGAGTCCTACAACACGTCCTTATTTAGGTTTCTGCTAAGCAAACTTCCCCCCATATTTTGTAGACCAGTGCCCTGCAGGTGAAAGCCACAGTATAAATTCAGGTCATCACCCACAAATGTTAATGCTGCCATGGAACTGTGGGCATTGCTGATAAATGATCTTAATTTTCTCATCTTCCCAGAGTGGCTTAAAGTACAGCCCAGAGGGGAAGCTCCTGAGGATGAGGTGGCAGAGCTTCTCCAGGCTGGGAGAACATGCACATCGTTGTCTCCTGATTCAATGTCCAAAGATGCTGTGTGAAAAGTTGAGGCGCAGCACTACGACATGAATGAGAGAAAGAGAAGGGGAAAAAAAAAAAAAAAGGTCAACTGGTCAACTAGCACACAGAGACACAGGAAGCCACTAGATTTTTTTGTCACCCCTGCTCTCAGGCCTGTATAGGCTATGTGCATACAAAGGCTACAGCTATATGGCTGTGTCTGTGCACAGCTAAGAGCTCACTTAAAATACATGAAAAAGCATGTCTTAATTTGCTAAAAGTGTCTGTACTGTGGCCGTGTCTATGTGTATTGCTACGTACATGAATATTTTTAAAAATCATTATATAGAGGTACAACTTTATGCACACACTTGGAGCTGCTGCACTCACAGCCCTCTGACACAGCAGGAAAATTAATTGGCTTGTTTGCAAAGTGTCCATCACTGGAAACCCAAGTTTTGCACATTACTTCCACATGGTTTGTTGTCAGAGCTAGTTTATGGCTTTTGTAATGATAGAGTCTCTGGCAAAATGATTTTAAACAATGCATCCAAAGGGATAAATTAGAGGCAGCTCTGAACTATACAGGCTTCCAACAAACCTCTTTGAAGAGGATGATCTTCCCCAAAGAAGGTAATTCCTCATGTAAAAGAAAATGACCTGTGGACAACTGGCAGCACTTTACATGGAGGGTACCTGCAACTGAACAATGAAGAAAACAACCTCACTCAGTCCAGGTTCAATGAGCCCATTACCTCTACTCCATCAGGGTTATTGTACATGTGCTGCAAAACTTCTGCAAGGTAGTTTTAATGCAGTTAACAAGGGCATGAGGAACCTCATGGTAATGCCTTGGGTTTTAGCATTTATATTTTTCAGATTCTCTGCTGCTTGGTGTGTAACTCTGAAACTTCATATTAGGTGTTAATAAGTTCTCTTCACTGGGTAGTTAGACAAAACAATCCCTTCCCAGCTAGAGAATCAAGGACAATCTGTACCCAAGAAGTATAAACAGC
>VZTT01070274.1:2086-18054 GCA_013400855.1 Buphagus erythrorhynchus
AAAAAACCATTTCATTCCTTGTCTAGTAGAAGGATAAAATACTGCTAGAATGAGACATTTCTTACTTCGGAGATTTCCTGCTCTTACTCAGCCTTGGTCTGAGTCCTGTTTGTACCAAAAATTGTCTGCATGAAAATGAATGAGAATGCTGTGACACCAGAAACCTTACTGTACTTTTGTTGAAGATGAAAGTAAAAAAGGAACTGATTTTTTTTTTTATAATATCCTACATGAATCCTCACAGATGTTGAGTGAACTCAATAAAGTTTTGGCACATTATTGAAAATACATGAAATCTTGTGTCAGATGTCACTTATGTATATGAAAATATCAAACTTTGTTTATTAGCATATTGTTAGATTTACAACTACAGAGATTTTAAAAATATTGAAAAGGTGCTTGGGTCATACATGCCCAGGATTTCTAAAGTACAGCAGGTAAATCTGCAAATCTAGACACTAAAGAAAGCATTAATATAATTGACAGTTTAGTTGTGAGAGGGGAAAGGAATGAAAACTTCAGGATTTAAAAGATATTTTGCTAACCCAAAGTATTTAGTATCCTATGAAGAGATATTTTCATTTAGGGGACCTTGTTTTAACTAAACTGAGTGGGAGAAAGTGAATTTGGTCAGCGGCAATGTGGTATCACTTCAGCTACGTTACTGGTTAATGAATGGTTATCCTCCCTAAAGGACATGCAGAATTTGAGGTGGACAGCCCATTGTGACCTTGAACATCTTGATTGAGGCTTATTCCAAGTCAATCCCATACTGATTTTTTTTCTGGTGCACTTGCATCCATTCTGGCACTATTTTCCATGTGTTTCCTTCTTTTTTCACTCACTGCTGCAGTTTTAGTACAGAAGAAGCCAAGTTTCCAATATTTCATTTGTAAGAATTGACAAGGGCGTTCTATGCCCTGCCGAAAGTGCAGAAGAATATTCAGACTGGAATTGTAGCAGAGTGAGCTAGTTACAAGAATAACAACCAGTAACACATTGTTCTTTTATTTTGTAGGTTATTGTCTTAATAGTTCAGCCACTGATATACAACAGGGTTTTTCCCCTTAGTTTTAGATTTTAATACATAGTGCATAATTTAATCTTACTGGGGGTTTGCTTCCCTTTAATACTACATCTTTAAATTCTTCAGGATTTTTTATCCTCCAAAGCACATGCAATCTGCCCACACCAGTTCTCTGCTTTTGATTTGTGTACTGCTAAATCAATTAAAATGCTGACTAGTACTGAATCAAGAACGAGTCCCTATAAACTCCCACTCCATACCTTTCCCACTGTGACAACCATTAGTTGGGTGTAGAATACACAACACATTAGCTGTGAGTACAATAGTCCCAATTGAACCAGCTCAAGGAGGGGAGGAAATTAATTCACCAAACAGCACCTGACAGTGGTAAGAGAGAGTAGCCTCTATGGTGCACTTTTCAGTGGGAATTTGTGCTCTCCTCTTGGTGTTAAGCATCTTCGTTTTCAGGGGAAGGGGTTGGGGTCTTACAGTTGAAGTGAAAAGGGACCAGGAAAGCTCCTGTTCTAGATGGTATGTCTGCCCCAGATGGTTTTTACTCTCTGCAGCTTATTAGAACAGTAAGTAAGTTGATTTTTTTCCCTGCAGTTTCTATTCCTTTTTTGAAATGTAGCTATGAAGGAGCAGCATTTATTCTACTAGAAAATACTTGATTTTGAGTAGAACTTCGTGTAGAAAATTTCATGTGGTTTGTTTGTGGAGGAGTTTTTCCCATCCTAGCTATGGTAGACTGTTATACACTGGGTGAGTGGTGTGGAATTCAAAAAAGTTATGTTCTCAAGTTGCTGCTACAATCAGTTTTTTTTAGAAATGTCAGATAACACAAATAAATAGTGCAAGGCCACAAATCTAAGGAAGGGAAGAATCCTATAGGAAACACTCTATGGAATGCCACGTCTTAGGGGTCTTTCTTCCTGCCATTCCTTTCTGTATTTTAATTAAGTCTTTGTGCAAGAGATCAGAACATTCAGATTACTAGACAGGTCCAACACTCCAAACTAGATACAGATTTTTCCTATAAAATACAAAATTTGCTTTAAGGGATGCTTAGGTAACTGAACTGTATCCTCACATCCATGTTTGTTTAAATCTAATAAATCTAGGAACTCCAAAAGATGTCTCTTTTAAGAGTTTGTACTCTGGCTGAGCAGTCAGTGTACTGACCAGTGGAGTTGGTTGTTCTGCATTTTTATATATGCAACACATTGTTAATGCATAGGATCTTAACCTCTTAGAGGAAAGATGAGAGAGATTGGAAAAGAAGAGAGAGAGGACAAGAGAAATTTGTGCATAGTTCACACTTGAGCATTTTTCCCCTTTGAAAGTAAAAATTTGTTCACTCATTTGTTGACCAGAACTGCTTCTCCACTAAGTGTTAGTTTCTGCATTGTGAGTGGTTTAGGTTCTGTGTTCACTGTAACCCATTCTCCCATAGCACTGGCATTTATTTGCCAGGCTCACTGTGCTAACCTTTATTCCAGTCTTGTTTCAGAGGACAACCTTTTGTGTTTGGGCCTTCTCAGGTTGTGCATTGCAAAGAAAACACTGAGCTCAGGGCTTTTGCTCAGGCTTTTTGTTCTGCCAAGATTTTATTTACGTTTTATTTCTGATGCAACTATGTGGATTCAGAAGAGTGGGAAAAAAGGGGAAATGCTAAATATTTAGCATAAACATGCTTTATGCTAAACAATAAAAGATTAATGTATCTATAGATATCCTTATTTTGTAAGGGAATTTCAGGGAATTAATACAAGCCTCGACATGACCACATTGATAAAAATGACAAACATCCTCTAGAGTAATAGTGACTGTTGGTCAGTTTACAGATTATTTTCCAGCTGGACAGCTTGAGTGTTATATAGAAATACAAAATGTTTCTCTTGAAATTTCTCATTGGGTTAATGTGTTCAGAACCATTCTTGTAGAGTTGTTGTAGAGTCAGGAAAAGACTGTCATGAGACATGTCTAAGCATAACCCCATGTCACATACAAAGCATCTTTTTTCGGCTGGTGGGCATATTTAAAAGCCCCAAACTGCAAGTTTATCCAGTATCATCGAAACAAAGTGATACTAGGATTGAAGAATCCTGTTTAGCAAGGGTCAGGCAGAGTTACACTGATGCTGCCCAGAGCACAGGATGTGCACAAGCAGGATGTTTCCAAGACAAGCATTTTTCACTGTCATGTAACAGGAAGGCTGAAGGAGCTCTGTAATTGGCTGAGTTCTCAAATGTAATTCTGCTTAGCTAGATAAATCAGAAAGCCTGATGTGTAGGCTATTCTTACTTAAGAGAATGAGAATTTTTTACATGAAGTCTTTCTGCAACAGAACAGCACCTGACACTGAAATTAAAATTCAGGAAAGCTAGTGATGTTCTAACTCAATTGGCAAAGCTTCTCTTTGTCCTTTTATACCTTTAACCTCCACCTGACATTGAGAAAAATGGTCTTCAATGCATTTCTGTTGTGTATAACCAAGATCCTCACTGTTTTTCTGCCCCTGTTTGTATGACTTGTGCCTTTTCTGTCTCATTAAGGATTTCAGAGCATCCAGCCCAGGCTGGAATTTTGGTATGTCTTGCAAATATCACAAACTGCAAAGCAGGGCAGCATGTCTCTGGAGAAAGAGGAGATGTGGACATGGGAGTGCTGAACTTGGAGTAATAACTTCAGTCCTCAGAAGTCACTGCTAGCCAGAGCTGAACCCTTCAGCTTTGGGAGACAGAGACACACACACATCACCTGTCATAGAAGAGATCATTCCCCACAGTGCAGAAATGCTCAGCTCAGGTCTTCCTTCTAGCAGAGGCTGATTAAAGCATTGGCCTAATAAATGGAATTCTGGGATCAACTCTCAGCAGTGGCCAACTCTCATCTATTTTAAGTGAAGTTACAAGGTTCTGCACCTTAACCCTTTGCTAAGCCTTCAAAAACAGTGCTCCAACCTATGTTTTCCTGGTTTTCAACACAATCTTCATGGAGACCTTTCTCCTTTTCAGCCCTTTTAAGCTCTTCATGGAGACCCTAAAGGCTTGCTGATTCATACTCAGCACTTCTTTGACTTGAGGATCACCAAAGTTTGTCCCCACTTTGTATCTGAGAGATAGGTGTTGTATTTCCCTCTGCTGTGCAAACAAAGAAAACCTGAGGAAGAAACCAATTACATGATTCACCCTAATTGCACAGTAAGTCAGTTGGTGCAGTCCTAGGGTTACTGCTGATCCCCCTGACTTGTCAGCAGGTTAAAATTAGATGATTTGCTGATCCAGTGAGACTTTTGCCTGTACAATACAGGAACTTTGTCTTGGGGTATCTCAACTGTATTTCAAGTAGGTTTAAATACCCTTGCTTACAAATTACTTGCTTCTTCTAAATTTATAGTATTTCTTTCTTCTACCAGTTCAAATTGAATACACTAGGATGCTTGCATGTGGTGAAAAAACAGGCTTCTGTTTTCTCAATCCCATGTGGATTAATGCTTTTCATCAAGAAGAAACCACAGCTGCCACAGTGGTTTTATGAAAATGTTGAGGATGACTATGAAACACTGCTTGGTAGGTTGTTTGGCAGTTAACGTGGGTTTGTCAAGCACTGTTCATCTGGAAAGCACCTACTGGGAGAAGGTTGCACATTGACCTTTCAAGATCTCATTATTGCTTTGCATTTCTGAAAAATAGGTAGACAGATGGATAGATAGATAGATAGATAGATAGATAGATAGATTAGATAGATAGACAGACAGACAGATAGATAGATAGATAGAGCAAGCTTAGGAAGCAGCTGCAACATGTGGCAAAACTACAGGATCTCTCCTCCCAGATTTCCTGTGGCTCTTTTCTAGGCATTTCTGGTAACCAGGTTATGGGGTGGATTGTTTGTGGTGTGATGGAGTCTCCATTTCCCCCTCATTCTGCAGGATAAATACACCTGTTACAGGGACAAGCAGAGGCAATAGGCAAGAGCTCTACCCTATTATGGCAACTGCTTTGTACATTTAGAAGAAGTCTTGCCCTGAGAAGTTTATTTTTCATGTGTGGATGTGCAGTATGAATTTAGAAATCTTGCAGCACAGCTTGTAGGATAATTGTAAACCTAACAAAAACTTCAGGAGCTTCCTACTGGACTTTAATCTGGCAAGGAGATAATAACTTGCCTTGGAAAAAAAACAGATGAGAAAACTGTCTCACGCTGTGTCATCTTTTGCAAAAAAATTACTAAGATTCAGTGAGATGTTTGTGTGCCTATAGAGACATTGCTCCTGCTTAGGTGTACAAAAGCAGCCCAATAAATGTGTTTCTTGTAGAGATAACTGCAGAGAACATCGGTCAGATCTGACTTAGTTGTTCCTACCTAAACAGGCAATTAAAAAATAATTTAAGAATGCAGCAAAATTAATGTGCAAAGTGATGTATGATGAAAGAGCATTAAACAATCAAAAATTCAGCTCAACTTTGCTGTGAGTTAACATGAGAAACAGAATGTGCAAATAATTACTTTTATCTATTTTGTCTGTCAGCATGCTGTAGTTCACTACTGGCATCTTCTGTGAGACAAGTTTCACATCTGAATCTAGAAAACCATGAAAAGACCAACATCTTTCACTTTTCAAATAACATGAGTTACACAAGACTCATGATTATCCAAAGGTCACAGGACAAGACCTCTTCTCTCAACAAAGAGGCTTCTATGTTCTGCACTGGTGAAGCAGCTGTTGACTCAGATTTCAGTTTATTCAGGCACAATATGTGCTCTAGACAGATCTCAGGCTACATAAATTAGTGTCTCAACTTGTTATCATTTTCCCCGATCATTTTTTCCCTCCTATTGTCTTCTTTACAAAATTAAATCCTTTGTGTTCGACCACAAGTGTCTGGTATAATACAGATAAGATCTGTTCTCAAGATCTGTTACAAACCTTTTCCAGAATTCTTGGTTCACACAGGGGGATTTTTTTTCCCTAGATCAGTAAACTGAATTGACTAAAATATTTTGCTGATAGCTTGCAAAGCACTGGGAGCTGAAAGTTTTAACCTGAAAAGTGCAAGGTGGTATCTCCAACCTATGTTTATCTATGAACTTCTGAAACTGCTTTACACCTGTAAGAAGGTGTCAGTTCAGATGGAATTTCCTGTGCCAAATAAATCCTCTCCTTGGTAAAGTCACCTTTAAGATCCAAATCCTCAGTAAATCAAAGTGATTAATTTTACACATGAACATCAACAGCTCAAAACCTGCTCAAAACCAGCAGCTGCAATACCTCCCTACAGGCATGTCCCACATGCTCCCACCTAACCCAAAGCAGCACTGACATCACCTCACAATGACTGATGTGCTCTGAACCCTCACAGGGTCTGAGAGACAGACTTGACTAAGAAATCCCTCCTGCAATTCCTCAGTGTGTTCCAATGACATCCAGCTTGCAGCTGGTCACTGCAAGGCACAAATCACTGAACCAGTATTAAACTTCTCAAAAATAAGTAATTTTAACAGATTTAAAGCTTTGCGGTTGGTCTTAGCTCTTTGGCCTGGCATGAGTGTATAGAAAGGTGGCTGACTCCTCTACTTCTAAGCTCCTGCGTTATTCCAGAGTAGGGGACAAAGCCAGGTGCCAAGGTGGCCATAGACAGGGGAGGGGAAGAAAAGAGGCAGAAGCCAGAGAAGCAGCCGAGAAGGTGGGTTAATATTTAAAATTTTAGCATTTTAGCTCTGAACAAGTGGGGATTTCTGGGAGGAGTGGGAAGAGTGGGAGGGTTTCACCCCTGGTTTTTGAGCAGCACTTCCAGGCAGGCCTTTTCTTCCAGCATGAGCAGTAAGACTGAAATCAGGTCCTGTGAGAAAACTGCAGCCTTTCCAGCCTGCTGGAGTTTCTTGCTGTATGCTGAATCCAGAGCTCCTCCTGGAGGTCTGCAGAGTCCCAGCCCTGCCGCTGACGGAGCTCACCACTGCTGCTGGGCAGCAGAGCAGCCACAGCAGGCACTCCAGTACCCCAAATACACACAGGGAACAGGCCAGAGGTAGGTATAGGGTGACACAACAATCCTACACATGCCTATACATCTGCAGTCTCAGCTGAGTTTAGTTTGTTCAGCAGCTGCACCAAGTAAGCTTTAGTACACCCAGTACAAAAGTAAAGCTAAGATATCTGGATATTTTTATAAATTAAATGTATCTGAACACTCACTTTACTTCTGAAGTGCACGTTTAAATTTTTGAGAAAAGGGTGCTAAACTCGGGGTAGAGTTGGGGCATCCATGTAAATCCTGTTTGAACCCACTGAACACTCCTTGCCCATAATACTTACATGGTGAAAGCTGATGTCACAGCAATGGGAATGGGAGGTATTGACACTTATCACCTCCATAGGAGCAGACCACCAGCTCAGACTATTGGCCTACCACCTATTTGATTAAATTTAGCTCAGATCACAGATCCTCAGCTTGCCTTTCAATCCTAGGAGAATTGGATGCCTGCCCTTTGGGAAAGCCACCTGAGGGATATCTACACTGCCCTGCTGCCCTAAAAACAGCCTGGGTAGCAGTGGCTGCTGAGAAGCACAGGCTGTAAGGGGCTGGGTGAGTGTCAAGCCCAAACTCCCCAAGATGCCATTTGCCCGAAGTTTGTCTTGATAAAGAGGAATTTGACAATGAACTGTAGTAAACAGCAACCAGGGAATTATCAGAAGACTTCTAGTTGCAGGAGGAAAAGTCAGCTAGCATAGATACAAGCAAAACATTAAAACTCCAGTGTGCAGGAGAGGAGAGGAGCAGGGCAGCAGAGAGGCCATGTGACCCTGCCAGACAGAATCATCCCAGGTATACAAGGTTGTTCAGAAATTTCTAGGCACATATTAGCATTTCATAACTATATAATCTAATTTTATCTGCAGATATTGATCCTAAGAGTATAGTTCAGTGGTGACCAGGTAATTACATGCTGATAATAACACAAACCATTTAAACTATGATCAAAGTCACATAAACCAGCTATACTTTCCCTACAATATACACCTACTTAGCCTACAATATACTGACTCAACAGTACTATGAAGGTGGGTCTTGCCACAGTCTCTGCAATGGGGAAAGATATGAGAAAATATGACAGCTACCTGAGATTATACTACTTATAATTCTTAATGCTGCTAAATAATTTTTGAGACTAAATTTTTCTCCTTATATTTCTAAAAAAAATGACATGATAATATAAGCTCTACATCCTGAAAGATGGTAAGATTTTCTAAATATTCCCCCTGCACACTCATCTTGTTCTTCCACCCCCCACAGCTGTAGACAGACAGCAGTGCTTGTACTACAGCAGTTCCTTGACATTTTGTGATAAAGCACTTAGGATTTACAAAGAGGAAAAGAGAAGTTGCCTGAGCAATTGAAACCTTTCCACACCAGATAATGAATGGTGGTCCTAAATCACTGCTCCAGGATTTCATACATACATCTAAATATATGTGTATGTACATAAAAGGTGAGACACTATACACACACACAGACTTTAAAGACATTCTAATAAGATGAATGAAAAAATGCCTTTTTTATTTGTCTCACTTCATCCTTGCCTATCATATTTTTTTCTTTTTCATTTTTAAAAGACCTAGTATTCTTCCTTTCAAGTAAGGCCTGGAAAGTGAAAAAAACATCTTTCTGAAACAATTATGAGATCTTTGGGTCAGACAAGAGAAAAGGGAGGGATTTTGGATATATTAAAATAATTTCTTGCAACACAATGGTTAAGTGTGAAGTAATGCAGCCCAAACACCACAGCTTACACTGGGGTGGGGTTTTTTGTTGGTTGTTTTTTAAACCAAATCAGCTTCAAAGAATTCTTGAATTCCAACTGGCTGCTGAAAGATAAATACACCAAAAAAAAAGTTTCAAAATATTTTCACATCCTTTAAAAGAGCACTATATCCTAATGACAATGTAAGGAAAGTACTTACAATTTTGCCTGATAGGAAAAGAAATTTAATGAAATCATGTAACACAAACATGACACCAAAATATTTATTTACAGTGTGTGTATATATACATATATGAATTGGTTTTACTTTTTATTAATAATTTTCCCCTTTTTAAAGCTATCCAGGTTAAAAATGTCTAAGCCTGTCAGGAGAAAAAAACTGATCTCAGAATAAATAAGCAACAAGAAAGGAAGTCAGTTATAGTATACCATCTGCTGCCACAGTCCTCCTGTAAAATATGTTCCATTTAATAGGGTACATTTACAATAACACATTGACACTATTCACTCTCGACTGCTTACATACTAAACAAATACCATCTTGGCATGAAGAGAGGCATATGTTCAAAAAAGAAAGAGCCATTTGTCCCACTGTTATCTGAATTTACACAGGAAAGAGCCACTCCCTCAGCTGAATTAAATCCCTACAACACCTTTGCCCTTGAAGAAAACTGGTGTCCCAAAAAAATATGGCAACAAACACTCCAGTTATGGAGGTCCATGGTATATTTTGGTTTATGTACATCACTACAGTGTTCCTGAGTACAATTTCACCAACCTCACATCCTGGCCTGTGAACTGGTACATGAGTCTGTCTTTCAGGATCACCAGCCACTATACATAAGCTTTCAGAGCAGCTCACTTGAATAACCAGTTTCATTTCTTCACCTTTTAAAAATTTTGTTTTTAAAGTGCTTGGTCTGAGATTAATAAGATGAATACACCTGAAACTTCTTCAGGATCAAAAACAAAAACAGCCAAAACATTGCTGGAGGTCAGCAGTGAAATGCTGGTTTGCAAAGGAGAAAATCTTCTCTACAGGACTTTTTTGTCTCCAGTGAAGGGTGTTCACAAGGAAAGTTCTTATTCAAAAACAGCAGGCCCACATTTTCCAAAGCAGACTGAAAGTCACTTTAGTTTCAAAATGGATGCTTAGAGACCCATTAGGTTGTAGAGCACTTCAAATATGCCAAGTGCTACATAAGAGCCAAGCACTGTTAAACTGCTAATTCAACCAAGAACAGAAGCTGGAAGCCAGCATTTTCAAACTAACTATGAGACTATGTTGGCATGGCCTCACATTTAGAAACACCAGAAGTGTCCACAAGCACACTGCCAGCCTTGCACGGTCTGGCACCCAGTGTGTGCTAATATTCTGCATTCAATTCAGAGACCTGCATGAACTGCACACCTTGAACACAGGATTCAAGCCAGAAGGGTTAGCAAATGGATTTGAAATAACTTAGAATGTTTGCTATTTTACTAAATATTCTTGCTTTCAGCTAGCATCTCAGGCTGAATTTCAGCAAGCATTAAAACCAAGTAGCATTTCGTTAGTATTTGGCTTCCTACTCCTTGAGAGTTCAAAATGGATTTTTAAATTTAAGGAAGGTCTGTTTTTTTTTTTTTCCTGTTTTATTTTGTATTTAAAACAAAAATTAAATAATTCCAAACTTTCTCTACTCTCAACGAAAAGGGACAATTTTCTTGGTACCACCAAATTTCAGGACAGAATTAACACACCCAGCTTTTTCCAGTAAGAAGATTATCTGACGTGGCAAGACTTGATTCAGCTCTTATACAGATACAATCCAAAAGCAATTCCTCCACAGAGAATGAAAGTTCTGAAAAAGCCAATCTCTCCACGGTGTTTATACATTTTGGGTTTTATCCATGGGGCTCAACTTGAAAGGCTCTGAGCAGGCCATGTCTAGAAACACATATTTGCTTATACTTAACCTAAATCCACTATACTGAAGGCTACTGAAGCCTGTTGAAGCTGAACACCCAGCAAATCACAGGCTAAAGCCTTCAGGAGAAGGGGTCAGTCTTCTATTGCTGAAGATCTACAGAAACCAAGTCCACCACTATTCCCCAGGTGGTTCAGTCATCACAGGTTTAAACTCATTTGAAAACAAGAAACCTAGATCAAGGACTCTGCTTCCTACACGTCGATGAACTCCACAGTGTTTTACTATTTCCTTGTGATTGACAGCAGGCTACTAGCATAGAGCTTAAGACTTATTTAATACTTTGTTAGTACAAAGCAGCCTATTTAATTTTTGGGTTGTGTTTGAACGGCAATTTCTCTATATAGTAGTAGTTCAGCAGTCAAGAGTGGCATTTGCTCCTTATACTAAAATGCTGTCTGTTGGACAGTAACACACCAACTTTACAAGTAACCCAGAATAAGCTTTTAACCAGGGTTTTAAAAGGCACTGCAAATGCAACACACTGGTATTATTTCCATTCACAAACTGAGTAAGAGAAAAGAACCAGATGCTCAGAAATTAAAACTATTTTGAAACTGTGTAATTAAAAATGTGTTGCTAATTCCTTCAATGAGAATGAGTATTATCATGCAAAGTAAAGACTCATCCTAGAAAGACAAGATAGAAGAGAAGAACACAGGAAGGTCAAATCTCTTCTAGATTTTTGAGAGGGTTAATGAAAATCAGTAGTGTTTGGCAAGAATCTGTAAGAACCTAGACATTTAGCTTTCCTCGATCACTGTAATTCTGTAACTCAATCAGAAATAGTCCAAAATACAACTCAAGTTGACCTATAGAAGTGCATGGGACATTTTGGCCAGTTAAAACAAAACAAATAACACATCCCACTTCAATAAGCTGACAGAAGAGCTTCCTTTAATATCTAGGACCCCATAAGTTGCTCCAGGAAGACTGTTTGAATTTTCATGTCCAAATGAATAGTTATTAGTTCCTGGGCTCAAAGAACTTGCAAGTGAAGACATGTAATAAGCTGTTTTGTTATAATTCAAATAGTCTGAACCAAATAACCCTCTAGTTATAGGGCCCTGATGACTTACTTAACTTTATCATTTCAAAAATTAATCCAGCTTTGAGCATAAGCAAGGCACACAGGTTTTACAAACCAACAGATATGGTAAGATAGTACCTATTTAAAACCTATAATAAAACAAATCTCTTGACAAGGCTGGGAAAAAATAGATGCCTGAAGGTTTAGGCAACTACTTAATTCTTTTGTTTCAACTTTTTTAAGCTAGTTTGTAATATGGCAGTAACACTAGTCTCTGCAAGATGTGCCATAAAAAACCCCAGCCTGTATGAAATGCAACCACACTAAATCAGTGTGGTTATAAAACAGCAGTACAGCTCTTTACATTGTGCACTATAATGTTTGGTGTTATAAAAAGACCATGCTCTCATGAAGCCCAGGCAGCCAGTTTCTTCATTTCATCTTCATCCTCTGCTCTTTTCCTGGTCGATGCTGCAGATAAAGAGACAATAACCATCAACTAATGTAACAGTCAGAACCATTCTATCTGTTAGCATGAGGCATAGTGCTTTTCTGTTTGAAGATCTCAGACCAATTTACTGAGTAGCAAGCCAAACGTGAGTAATGCAGGAACGAAGCTCGTGAGAGATGTGACTATTTTGCCCCATCATTATTTCCCATAAAACCCAAAAGTTCACAACATAGGTCTGATGTAATTTCTACTGAAAGACTCACACAGAAAAAACATTTAATTTCTAAAGGTTGTCACAGCCAGAAAAGGCCCACAAGAATGCTGTCAGTTCTCTTACCACCACATAAATGAGCAAAAGTGATCTATCCTGGCCAGCTGCACATCCTACTACCTTTCCAAATAGTGCTATGAGGCTCTGCACGTGCAAGTCTCTGAATGAACTCACCCCATTTTAATGGGTGGTATCATTTATTAAATTGAGAAGGACATTCCTGAACTTGCTTTGCTCAGGTGACATCAGTTAACTGCTGCGTTCACAGCAACATCAATTCCCAGCTCTGTATCAGGTCCCATACACACTTTGTACCCAAATCTCCTATCACACATCATCTGCATTCACTAAACTAAAACCTCACCCAGATTGTCTTCATTTGCTGACCTGCAAACGAGATGCCCAAGAGCCCAACCTCAGGCTGCCTCCTCCATCTTGGACTGTGCATGTCAGGACTGGCATCTCTCCAGCACCAGTGGAACACTGTTAGCTTACTCCATCCAACACCTGTGTGCTCCCCTCTACAGCAGCCACAGGGCTAGGAGCCTGAGGGGAACTGCAACCACCACCTTCAGCAACTAAGGGTGGGAGAAGCACACGGGGGACCACAGGTTCAGTCCCCGTTCTGCAAGTGTCACAGCTCACTCTGTCTCTGGGGAAGGTCACTATGCCTCACTCCACTGCAGTTTCCTCATCTTCAAAATCAGGAGGGCAGCATGCATCTCTAATTAGAAACAGTATAGATCCATCAATTGGTCTGACTTTGCTGTTGCTGTGTAACAGCAAACAGAGAGTTTCAGAAAAGCCAGTTTTTCACAGCCTTGAATTATATAATTGCAACCAGCTCATCTTGCCTGAAGCAACCATACAGATGGATGAAGTAGAAAATTAAAATAGTGAGAAGCACATGGAGATGGTCTGGGTTTAATAAAAATGTCAACTGGCACAGCTGGATATGGATCTGGAAGACAATATATGAAGAAATCATAAATGGCCAGACTGAATTTTCACTGTTTTTCTAATTTTTTTTTTCTAGATATTCTGCAGTTGAGTTCAGTAGATAAGGCCACAGTCTCAGCTTGAACATTTTAAACTGCTTCTCAGGCTTTAAGTGTCATCTGCCAATATCATAGTATCTGAGCTGAGCTGGTCTAGGTGACCTGTTCTGCAGCAGAAACCATAAACAACCTGTGTCACATGCGTGCTATCCTTACCATCAAGCATTTATATTCTTTTACTAATTTCAGTACACAGCAAGACTTTCAACTGGCAGTGAAAAGTGTAGTAAAAGTTGGCTGACTCTGGCTGAATTCAAAATGAACAGGGCGGAACTACAAAAAAATGAAACTACAGCTTAAGACCAGGAATAAGCCTGTTCAGTAGAAAGAAAGCAAAGGAATGAAAATATGTCTTTAAATATGTACTTCTCAATGTCTCCTTCATTTCTAATTAAAATACCAGTGGAAAATATCAAACCACTACCCTGCAAAGCTGGATCTTTATGACGTAAACATTTGGAATCTAGGTCAGTCTCTAATTGAAAGAGACTAAAGATTTAATTGCTAAAAAGAAGAAAAAAAAGGCAAAAAAAAAAAAAATCATTCTTCAATGATCTTACTACATTTCAGTAAGAGATTCATCAAGATATGTGCAAGGTCAAGTTCCCCAAGTTTGTCACCCCAAATCTACAGAGAATTTGGTCCTAAATGCTTTTACAGAGCAAAATGGAATCCCATTCTGCTTTTTCTGTTAAGCAAATACAAAAATAGGAAAAGTAATTTATAACATTTTAGAAGTTATAACAGAGTTAAATGCATCTCTGAAATCCTCTTTTCTTCTCCCCTTTCTCACAGCATGGCTTAATCATGAGAAATGTAAAATGGCAAGCAGGCATTTTACCAGGGCGAGAAGGCAGCGATGTGGATGGAACACTTGGCAACCTGACATCTCTCATTCCCTTGTTCAGTTCTTCTTGCTCCAGTTCTTCTAATTCTGCCATCAACTCATCCTAAATTCAGGGAAAACATTATTTACAAATACTGACAATGACCACACGCAAGGGCACATTTAACCACCACAAAGCAAAGTAGTACTGAAAAAACAGTTAACACCTGAAAGGACATAGCAAGAAATAGCATATTAAAAGTGTAATTTTTACCAAGTATGGGCAATCAGGTAAACCTTAATTGAACACTGAAAATAGGACAATAAAAGTTAGAAACAGGACAAGGAATAAAATTAGAAGCAAAACTAACAGCAGTACAATACATGCCAAAAAGGCAAATATGAGAGTAAAAAGCCTCTCTGCTGTCCTCAGATTTGTTCCAAATCTATAACCTGTACTCTTCAATGGATTCTAACTTTAATGTGCCATTTCTCCATTTTAAAAGGCAAACACCTTCCACTGGTTATAAGGCAGACAGTCATTAAACATTACGCTTTAGCCCTATCACCTAAGTCCAGGATTATATATGATTTCAAAGCAGCACTGAAATCAAAACTGTCCTCCTGGGTCCTGTTACTCACTCTTGAAGCACGCAGCATTCATGGGCTTTTAGGTGCAGAGGCAGATTTGGACAGATTATCTAATCCACTCATACAATGCTAAAAATAAAAAGGCTGTGTGCTTTTAAAAGCAAGGAACTTATTCATCGGCTGAAGTTTCCCAAGGAAAGGTACATATCTGTAGAGAAATGGACCTTTGCCACATTGATAAAATGGTTTAAAAGAAACCATGGGCAAAAACAACTGGAGAGGGGTGGGGGAAGTGTCAGAAAAAGTAGTAAAGTAGGAGCCATTAGGTACTCAAATGGGCTTTGCCTACACATTTATACTTTGTTTATCACCAGTGTAGAAGTTAAAATGATAGTTGCATAGCCACACAGGACTTTATACCTGGATTTACTTTCTCATGGTTTTATAATTTAAGGCAAACATACACTGTGCCAACCCAGGGAGAAGGAACTCTATGTTTCTGTGCCTGAGCAGGAGAAATCACATGCTTCCATGGTCTCCTTACAGCTACAGCACACGTTAAGAGAAAATGCATCCAAGTGCATGGAAAAAACATCCTTCAAAAAAAAAAATTAAATATTATCCTTCAACACAAACCATCTTACATCCCAGCAATTAAGTCATTGATTCTAGCACTCAAGGTGCAGTAGCCTGCAAACCAGGTTTCCCAGTTACTGCCAAGTGCTATTAGCACTAGGCTCCTATGCAAAAGCTGGTACAACAATGCTCCAAGTGACAGGGGCTTATTTCCCAGACAGAAACAATGCACATCAGCTTCAACTGCTATCCCTTCGAAACTTCCAGGTCAATCTACAACATACTTACTAAGCTTAGACTCCAAAAAGTTAAGCACTGTTGAACAGTAAGACACTGTACAACAGTTTGGGGTGGCAGGGTGGTTTTCAATTGTTTGAAGATCAGGCCAGAGCCCATCCCTT
>VZTT01070274.1:28707-63248 GCA_013400855.1 Buphagus erythrorhynchus
CGAGCTCCGCGGCGCCGCCGCAGAATCCCGGGCCGGGCCGGCGCTGCGGAGGCGGCTGACGAGCTTGTGCTTCCCCCCTCCCGTGTCATGGAATCGCAGAACGCACAGTGGTCATCTGGTCCAACCTCCCTGCTCAAGCAGGCTCATCCCAGAGCACATGGCACAGGATTGCATTAAAGCGGCTCAGTATCTCCAGGGAGGGAGATTGCACAGCCTTTCTGGGCAACCTGTTCGATTGCGTGGTCACCCACACAATATAAAAACTTCTTCCTCATATTCAGGTGGAAATTCCTGTGCATCAGTTTCTGCGCAAAAGAGCCTGGCCCCAGCCTCTTGGCGCCCTCCCGTAAGATGCTTATAGACATTGGTGAGGCGCCCTCTCAGTCGCTTCTTATGGCTGAAGAGGCTCAACTCTCTCAGTCTTTCTCCGAAGAGAGATGTTCCAGCCCTTTGATAAATTTTGTAGCTTTCTGCTGGATCCTCTCCAGGAGCTCCATCTCTGTCTCTTTTCTCTTTCTAGGGAGCCCAGAACTGGAGATATGCCGCAGGAAGGTTTTTCGGGAGGGCATTACCCTCGGGCACAGGCGTGCACGCGGGTCAGGGCTGGGAAAACACTGAATTCTGTAGGAATGTGGGTTTTTTACAAAAGTGGTGCCGCTAAGGAAACCTCAGTGGCACCAACAGGTTACAGGGTGCACGAAGTGCTTCAGGAAGCCGGGCTACCTCCGCTCTGCCTCCGGGAACAGCCTCTGCACCGAGGAACGACGCAAATAGGGACACAGGTAAGACACAAAATATGCTTTTTTTTCCTCTCCTGGAACAGCCCGAGGAGCACCAGCCGCGTCTCTGGGCCCACTGAAGTGTGAGACTTGGACCGACACGGGCTGTTCAGAGCAGCGTGCCCTGACCCCGTGGAGGCAGTCTGTCCTACCGGCATCCCCGCAGCTCCGAGGCGGCGGGGCGGGCTCGGGCTCAGGCCCCGCCTGCCCCAGGGCGGGTCCCCAGCGCCCCGGCCCCGCCGCTCCTCCGCCTCCTGCGTGCCGCGGACATGGCGGAGCTGGAGGTGGGGCAGCACTGCGGGGTGCCCGACTGCCGCCAGCTCGGTAAGGGAGAGCGCGGCGGGTGCCGGCCGAGACGGGGATGGTGGGGATGGTGCGGGGGGTGCCCCCCGCTCGGGGAGTGCCCCCCGCTCGGGGAGTGCTCTGTGCTGCTGCAGCCCTGCACGGTCCAGTGCCAGCGCCTGTCACCTCGTTGTGTCACTGGGTGGTTAATAGCCCGCTTGCCCCTTCCTCACACTTGCTTGCCTTCAGTAACTCCGGAGAGTGTGACTGGAAATGTAACCTCTCAGAAAAAAGCAGCAGAAGCGCCTGTACCGAAAGCTTTCTGAGGGACCACTCAGAGATGAAGGCATCGAGATGATCGTGACCTGAGCTGCGTGGTCCAGTTGCGTGGTGGTTTGTCAGCATAAAATCCGAAGGATGGAGAAGCAGAGTAGTGGGCTGGACCTGGCATTTGCTGCCATTAATGATGTGTTCGGCAGACAGTGAAGTGATTTGATCTGTAAACATTTGTGTGGTAGGCAGGGGATGTGTACAGAGGCTTAGGAAGTGTGTGCAATTTTAATCACCCAAGGACAGTATGTACGATATGATGTGAAGAAGGGACAGGATCATTATGACTGTCCAGTGGAGGAGATGCTCTCCCTTCGAAAGAGCCAGCATCTCCTCCAGTTAGCAGCCCATTAAAAAAAAAAGGTAAACTGTCCACTGTCAGTAAATAGTGTTCTGAGTGGTCTCACAATAAATTGAGTTTTTAACATAACCAATAATTTTTATGGCAAGCCATCTGTTGAAGTATTATAGCTTGATATTGAAAAAAAATTGAATTAAAAGCTTAATTCCAACTTCTGGAATGTATATAATTTACCTGCTCATAACATTTTTCTGTAATACTAATTAGGAGAGTTAAGAAAAGCCACTTCTAGCTAAAGTGTAGATAGAGTTGCTAAGTGTTCTTACAAATATACCTACCCTGTGATGTTGGTAAGCAAAAGTTAATCATGTGAAAATTAAGCTAGGAACTATTAGCAAAACAACAATCATGTTGTCTTAACTGAAAACAAATCTCTTTGTTTCAGATTTTCTTCCTTTTGTATGTGATGGCTGTTCAGGTATCTTTTGGTAAGTTCATAAAATCACAGAGTATCTCAAGTTGAAAGGGTCCCACAAAGGTCAACAAGTCCAACTCCCTACTCCTCACAGGACTAAAACTAAAGCATAAGACTAAGTGCCGTTCAGACAATCCTTGCAACAGGCTTGGTGCCATGACCACTTCCTTGGAGAGCCCATTCCAGTGCCCAACCGCCCTCTCCAAGAACCTCTTCCTGATGTTCAACCTGAACTTCCTGTGACACAGCTGCTTTCCATTTCCTCATGTTGTATACTGGTCACCAGGATTTCCTCATCCAGGTGAAGAATCCTGCACTTGCTCTCATTAAATTTCATATAGCTGGTGACTGCCCAGCTCTCTAGTCTGTCCAGAATCTCTCTGTGTGACTTCTCCACCCTCAAGGGAGTTCACAGCTTTTCCTGGTTTAGTGTGGTTGGCACCCATAACATATATCCAGATCATTTATAAAAATATTAAAGAGCACTGGCGCTAAAATTGAGCCCTGGGGAACTCCACTGGCCACCAGATTGAAGCAGTTGCATTAAGTGTGACTCTCTGAGCCCAAACCATCAGCCAGTTGCTCACCCATTGTACTACAGACATTGTACTACACATTGTACTGACACATTGTACTACACATTGTACAGACTTGTCTAGCTGTGTGCTGGACCTTTTGTCCAGAAGGACACTCTGAGAGACAGCGTGAAAAGGTCTGCTAAAATGCAAAACACCACATCTACTGCCTTCCCAATGTCAACTAAATGGGTGACCTTGTCACAAAAGGAGATGGCTGATTATGTTTCCTTCTTGAAAAAATTTGAGGTTTCTTGCAAGGTTGAAATCAAGGCCTGCACTTTGATTTACACTTCAGATTAGCAGAGGGCAGCTGAGAGAAACTCAGAGATTGGGGGCAGATTTCACTTCTAACATATCAGAAGCCTTCAAGAGATTTTTTCCATTATGGAGGGTGATTGAAAATCCATTAAAACAGACAAACTCTGGTTGCTTTGAACTGAACTCTTAAGCATGCTAATGTCTTCATTCACTTGAAATGGTTTGTTTGTTTGAAATGGTTTGTAATGTTGAGGCATTGGTTCCAAAAGCTAAATATTTTACAATCTAAGAAAGAATATGACCTATCCATTCAAGAAGTGAAATGCATAGGATAGAACAAACTTTGGAGAACATTAATTATCTAATTGAAGTTTTTCCATGATAAAACTTGTCAGCTTACTCTTTAAACACTTAAATCTTTTCACATGCAGGTTTTTTTTTTCCTGGAATGTTGATAACAGTGTGGTATTTTCTTCTTTTTCCACAAAGCCTTCAGCACAGGAGCCGGGATGCTCATGGGTGTTCTGAGGTAATCTAATAAAATATGACAGCCTTAAATTAAAATTCCATGCAACTTAGCTGTGTGTTTTCAGACTAGATGAATGCATGTGATATATAAGTATGAATTATTTACCTGAGAATATGAAAAGCTTTATAAAATAAATCTACTCTTTTTCTTCCTCTCAGAAGTAAATTGACTTTGAGTAGGATGATAGTTCTTCTTCTACGTCTGAGCAAAACATAACCAGGGCAAAAGTAGGAGAGAGTAGCTGGATCAGGTTTGCCCATAGAATGGAGAGCTAGCACAGATCTTTGGAAAAGCTGGGATGGTAACTTATATCTGTATTATCTGTTTATTTACACAAAGTATTTTGTACTTACTCCTAGGTGAATATAAGAAACAGTTCTGTGAAACCTGATCAGCACAGATCTTACCCATGCTCATACAAGGACTGCAATGGAAAGGAGCTTTTACCAGTATTATGTCCTTACTGTGAAAAACATTTTTGTCTCAGGTGAGTGGAACAGAGTGTTTAAACATCAATATTCATTCACTAATGTATGGAAAAGGCAATAGAAGTTTTACTTCGTTGTTTACAGACATCGTCATCAATCAGATCATGAATGTGAGAAGCTGGACACACCGAAACCTCGAATGGCTGCCACCCAGCAGCTTGTTCAACATATTGTAGGCAAGTACAGAGGGATGTATATTCTTTTTCTTATATTTTGTTCCGAACACTATTTGAGCTTCTGACCTCCTTGGAGAGGTCAGGTTTGACCAAATAAGAAAACAGGATGGGAGTTCCTTGGTTAAATAGCCCTAAACTTACATGTCAGCATTTAATACTGTTCATCTAAACTGAGGCAAAAAAACAGTACAAGGAGAATATCTAAAGAATAAACAAGGTGCAGGTTTCTTTCAGAATTATTGTCTTGCTATCATTCTACAAGTACAATAATATAATCAATTGTACCTAGCCATTATTATTTATGTATTAATTCATGTGCAAATAATGCAACTGTGTTGGCTGTGCATATCAATCTGCTGGGATCACAACTACACAATCAAGATGGCCAGAAGAGTCTGATTCTACCATGCAGGTTTTGCAGGTTTTAAACAAGCTTTAGGATGGAAAAGAGATTAAACAGCATTGCCCAGCTGGACAGTGAGGTTATGTGTAGAAAGGAGGACCTGAAATGTTGCCATATGAATGCTGTGATGGCCACAGGTGTAGAAACTTAAAAATTTTTATCTATTTGGCGTTTGCAGCCTGTGTTTACATGGTGATAATGTTCATCTACCTTTCAGTGTAAAATAATTCTGCGAGAACTAAAAATTCCGGTACATGACTTTGGGAGAATATGAACAGACATGAAAAGGGATGGGATCCTTGGCAATACAATGAGACCCAACAGACTAAGTGGGTCTGTGTCATATAATATGCTCAGGAAACTGCCAGAATGATCACACTAACAGGAATAATATTGTTCACAGATTCTAAAAAAAGTGACGAAGTGAAAAGCAAAAAACGTAAAGGAGCAAAAAACAGTGAGACAGCAGCAAAAGTGGCATTAATGAAACTGAAAATGCATGCATGTGGGGACAAGTCCTTGCCTCAGGTCAGTGATGTTTGTTTTCAATAACTGAATTCTCAAAGGAACTGGAAAGTTTTCTAAATTGCTTGATCTTCATCAAGTTCCCTCAGCTTGGTTTTGGATTTAATTTTTCAAGACCACAATCCCTTAAATGTATATTTCAGCCTGGTACCCAAAAGCAATCTCGCTAGTCTTATGTCAGTTATTAGATGTCTGTGTGGGGTTTGGAGCAGTGGAGTCAAATTCTACTATTTTATAGCACAAATGTATTTGCCTGCCACATGGCTGTCACATAGCGTTGCAGGGACAAATGGGTTCTTTTGGGGATTCTTGGCAGAAAGATGACAGCACTAAGTTGTACTAAAGCTTATTATTTTAGCAGAATCTGATGATCAGCAGAGCACAGAATTTTATTATTAGACTAGAACAGGATTTCTAGAATCATTGTAGCACAATTTTGTAAGTAATGCAGCACAGAATTTTATAGCAATCTTAGCTTGATCTTCCTTATCACCTGGACCCTTTGCAGATAGCGTCAAATCTCAATACTTGACTAGTAATATCAATATTTCAGATCATCTAGCCCTGAAACATGTAATTGCTTGATGTTGGGGCATTGCAGTGGACAGTGTAGTCTTATCATAAGAATGTGCCTTAAAAGTTTGAGTTTGCTAATTTTGAGAGTGTAGGGGGATGAGTATGCCAACTTAGATTGGTACCAAGATGTTTCAGGTGCAGATTCAGCTACTCACCCAGAATTAGCATCTGAAGATTGAGGGTGTTGTATACACAACACCATTTGTATGTGTGGAAAACCTCTTTTTGAGAAATTATTTTCATAAACTGAATGACACAATTATCATCCCATTTGTGAAACAGGAAGGAAGGAGGTACAGATAACGGTCAGTACAATACAGTGGGTGTTGTGATCATCTTTTTACAGCTGAGGTTTCTACAAAGGTAAACTGATGATTTCTTGGGAATACTCCAGGTTTGTCCAGGCCAAAAAATCTGTCCAAGTTTCACTCATTTCCTGAAATTATAAGAAATTACTCATTCTTGGGAATTATCCAAACCTCAGTGAAGGTAAACAGAGTCCCCATTTAGCAACAGTTTTTCATGTGCCCTTTACTTTGGGAGTTAGTAAAGGGACAGACACATATTTTAAACTTCATAAGGGCAGTTAATAAGAACATCATCACCCTGAAGAAAAGAGAAGGGCTGACAGTACGGGGTTTATTAGACATTTTTCTGGTCAGAGAACAGGAAAATGAGCTTCTTCCACTGGGCATCTGGTGGATCTGGTGTGGATCTGTGGATCTGGGTGTCTGGTTGAACATCAAACAGCTTTAAGTAAGGCTTTACCCCATTTTCCCATAAGGAAACTTCGCCCTAGAGCTCATTTTAGTGGACCATTCCACTTCTTGACTGCATCATTACTTTGAGGACAGGTGGAACACCCAGACAACTCCATGATCATCCTACCATTCCAGGATTTTTTTTTATGAATGCCATTGTCTGACTGCACAGCAGAGGGCATGGGAGTGTCAGCAAACTGTTGATTAAATCCTGCCAGAGTGGTAAGACTATCAGCTTTACCACAAGCAAAAGCTTTCCCTAAGCCTTCCTTATTTTATCTCCAGTAAGGGTGTAACACCACCCCTCAGGTGTTCAAGGCAGAAGTCCAACATAATTAATTTGCCAGGTAGACCAGGGGGCTTATTTCCTGCCCACAATCCATTTGGTCCCCAGAAAAGGTGACCTCCTGTGTGAGGCCTTGGCATTGTTTCTTCATCAATTGTTTTAATAGTCCAGTTTGTGTTCCCCTGAATGCAGCTCACAGAATATCCGTACTGAATGTATTTCGGTTTCCTGGTTGCATTTGCTGGTTTTGGGGGATGCAGGGAGACAAAAGCGAGTTCCAATTTTACCTTAACAATTGAGTAAGAAACCACTGCTCCATTTACTCCAGTTACCAATATTTTCTGATGTTTCAGAGGGATAGCTCCAGGACATGATTCTCTTTTCTTCTGTGTGGAAAACACTCCAATTTCAAGGAAAATGCACAAGTTGAAATTCAGAGTCAGTTTTATGAACATGATTAAGGTAGTTCCATATGTTCCTAGGGAACCCATAAATAAATCCTTCAAAAAGAAGAGTTCTGTCTTGTTTGATAGTTTCTGGCTTTGACTCAGCAAGGATGATCCTAAATGATGAATATATAGCAGTCATGCTTGCTATATTTTACCCCAATCCCATTCAGAATCTCTCCCTCATAGATTACTCTTGACATTTCTTAAACAAATCTTTCAGTCTAGTAGAAAGAGTGTTTAGTACATAAAAGGAGGATACAGTAAAAGATAAAGGATTAGCTGGTCATGATCTGAATGCTGGTTTGTGAAGCAGGCATTTCTAGTACAGTGGACTGCTCTAACTGCTTTTGCATTCCAATTTGAGACACTATACTGCTGCCAAAAACAAATACTGCTTATTCAAACTCAGCTTTTTCTCACAAGAGCAGATACCTTTTCATGTGTGTCTATATATGTGTGCTGTGGGACTGGTGAGAAGAGATGTTCTCTCCACCTTTAAGAAGTTACTGTCCATCCTATATATGCCTGCAGCTGGAGAGGATTGGATTTGATGATCTTGGTCATTTAGACTTTGCAATAAAATTGTTTTGATGGAATAAAAGAAATTTCAGTTGGTAATTTTGGGACTCAAGTTTTAAGGTTTTACTGAAAAACTTTAAAAAGTTTTAAGTTTTACTTTAAAAAACTTACTAGATGTATATGACTGGAATAATGTGTTTGTTCTGTGGCTAATTTTTGTTTTATTTTTCATGTTTTTCTAGACGGAAAGAATTTACTTTCAAGTATTTTTACCAAAAGGGAGCAAAGAGAAAAGCAAACCTATGTTCTTTTGCAGTAAATGGAGTATTGGCAAAGTAGTAGATTTTGCAGCTTCCTTAGCAAGCCTTAAAAATGACAACAACAAATCAACATCCCAGGTAAGTCAGCAATAACAAACATTTTCCATGTTTTTGCATTTTGGTTTTAAGTTATTCTTTAGCCTTTTGTGCCTCTCCCACCCCACTTCTTTCATCTTGGATAGGCAAATCTTGGCATTAATTTCTGTGCTATTTGTTTTACAGAAACTGAGATTATGCCATACTGCCTCTGGAGAAGCCTTGCCATTTGAGCACACACTGGAAACATGGCTCTCTGATAAAGACTATCCACTGTACAATGGAGGGAATATAATTCTGGAGTATCTTGATAATGATGTTCTATTTATAGAAGATACAGAATCCTACTTTAGTTAGTCAATAAATTTTCACAAACAAACAAAATCCAATCTTTTTTAGAAGCATGGTATTAAAGCAAGTCCAGTTTTCTTTTAAAATCACTGGTATGCCAGAATCTGTCTTCCATTCTAAAGACACAATCCCCATCAATTTCTCAGTTGCTTGACTGACAGAAGAACTATGTCCTGAAAGGAAAATTACAATAACTAATATTACAGATATTCACATTCTAGAATAAATTCTTGCTCTATTGAGCTGTATAATATCAAGAATGTTTTCTTAAATTTGGTATTTATTTTTGTGTAAGTGGTGGGGACAGTATGTCTTAATAAATAATGAAAATGTAAACTTGCAGTATGACAGTTTTCTGAAGGAAACAAACATATGCTATTGCAGCATCTTTTCTGCATCTACATAAACAGATTTGATTGCATTTGGAAACCAGCACTGTCTATACACCAGGTCCACATTTTCTTCTTGTAATAGTTTAATGATATTTAGAAGGAAAGCTTTATGAAGTAAAAGCAAATTCACTCAGGTGTCATCCTGATTGTAAATCTCATTGTGTGGTTAGGTGGGAGATAAAAGATCTTGGTAAGCCTGTCACTTATTTTGCTTTACAGTACTCTTTACTGTAGTTACTATTACTCTTTACTGTTGTAACATGACTTAGTTATGAATAAATTACTGGATGTGGTATGGATGTCACACAAAGGAAGGTGGTTTTTTGTTTCTATGAAGGAAAAGGTTTTGAGTGGCTGGATATTTTGGAAATCTTTGTCTCCTGGCAACTGAAAGTACAGGAGCATTTTTCTGCTTTCCTCTGCCTTTCTCTCCAGTTGTTATCTTGCTTTCCAGTACAAGAGGAACAGTTCCCTTTTCCCTTGTTACTTATTTTCCTCCCTTTCTTCTGCAATTGTCTATTCATCTTTCTTTTTATCTTAGGCTGCTGTGGTACAGAATACGCAGTAAGAGGCCAACCAGCATTGTGGAACCAGTGAGCTGGCAAGAGCCCTAAACAGAACTTGTTCCCTGCACTGTTGCTACAAAAACAAGTAAAAATGCTGCTTTGCAACAGGGTCATTTCTCTTCTTTTTAGCAGAAAATCTTAATTCTCTACTTATGCCCTTCCTCCTGCCCCTGATTTTTCTGCCTTAGCAGTTGCAGGCAAAATAATTGAAATAACACTTTTATGTGGATAAAGAGAAGATAGACTTGGGATGCAGGAAGCAAATCTTTGGGGAGACCTCAAAGGTTTTACCAGGGTGGTTGCTTTCATCAATTGCCAGTAATGGCTAAGGGCTATCAGCCTGTAGATGACAGTACAAACATGGCAAGTCATAGTCGATAAGACTCCAAAAAGTTTTCACTATCATCTTATTCCAGGAATGTGTCTAGGATTGTACACAGAAGCTCATTCCAGGTAATTTTCAGAAACTGAGAAGCAAAACCAAATTAATCTGACAGATAAATAATTGAGGTGAAAACTCCACCCTGATCAATGGTACTAGGAACAAAAGCAGAAACTTTTCCAGCCTTTTAGGATCTTGCCTAGGCTAGAATTGCTCTCATTTTACCAGTTTAGATTCCAACATATCTTTACTTAGCATTTTTTTTTGTTTTTGTTTTAAAACTTACTATCTTAGCATATTTTTATACAGAAAGTTCAACAACTGCATTTGAAAAAAAACAACCAAAATACTTCGGAGGAGTCTGTTTGCATTTGAAACCACTGTTAATTTTACAGGCCTGTGCTTAGAAGGTGCTGAACTGTTTCAATTCAAAGTTAATAAATAAAACTTTAAACTTCTAGTAGATGCAAAAAAAATGTATGTAAAGTTATGCAAGCAAGAAGAGGAATTTATAAAAAAAATACTTCCTGATTTTACCAGTGCTTTCAGCCAAACTACAAAAATAAGTGAATATCAAGCATTTTAGTTGTTCTAGCTGTAAGTTTTAGAGACTGCACAAGGTCAAGGATTTACAAGCATTTTATGAGATGCTGTGGTAGCAGCTCCTGGCCTTGTTCCGCTTCAAACATTGCTACAAGGTTGCCTGGCATGTGTTGTAATATACACAACAGGAAAGGGTCGTATTAACACCAAGAGTTCAATTCTGTTTGGGTACCTGACCTGGTAGATCAGCTAGGCAATGCTGTAGTAAATAAGAAATAATGTATCACACTAAGACAGCAGGCAGTAATCTCTTCTACTTGTATTTTCACAATTTTCTGTTTGTCTGTGTTGGAAAAGTATGCACCCTGGGGTGTGATCAGTCTGGATTGCAAACCTTTTATCAATAACACGTCACCTCTGTTCATCCAGTTATCAGGTGACATAAAAATACACCTTGCAGTATAGTTTTCCTCCTAGTAGCTTTGTATATAAAATACAATATTTCATTTCAGCTGGAATAGAAATTGTGGTTTGGATTAGGAAAATTCTTATATTTGTTAGGAGAGGACTTCAGGCATTCCTGTTTTACTTCTGCTGATTTTAAGGTGAATGCAGAAATCTCCTGTAAAACCCTTGCTGTAATGTTAAGTATACATTAATGATGTCAAAAAAGACATTTTTCATAACACTTGTGCAGTCCTGTATAGATTGTACTGGGGCATGTTCAGCTGCTTGCCTCAACAAAAATCTGAGTCTAAGTGCCTTTTTCAATGATCTGTGTGCTTTTGGTATAACCTTGTAAAGAACAAATTGCAAAATAATCAATAAAAACACAACTTATCATCTCTGTAATTCTTTAAAGACTGAATACTTTAAAAAGCAGGCTTATTCCTGAGATGGGAAGGAGGAAATGTGGAATTGCACAGCGACCTGCCCCACAAAACAGATTAAATGAGAGTGGAAAATGTTTTTCAGTGATGTGGAAAGGACAAATTTTTTTTCCTTTGGCCTAGCTGTGCCTTGGGTTGGCATTGGGGCAGTGGGGTAAGACTGCTTCTTTTGGTGTAGACCAAAATAGACATTTTATAATTATTTTAAGCATAAAACAAATTGCAACTCTTCCCTGTTTAGCCAGATCACCATTTAACATAGGACAGTCAGTTACAACACTTGGAATTTTTGAGGACAAAACGAGCCCTCAGTGTTTTGCCTTTACTTGATGACAGAAAATAGGCTCAAAAGACTACAGGAAAAAAAAAAAAAAAAGGAAGTGGTAGCAGGCTTGGAACGTTTTTTTCTTCTGTATGATTTTAATTAATACTGAAGGTGCATCAGTAGCACTGCAAATTGCTTTCAGAAATGGTTGAACTCTGTGAACTCACCCTCCGTGAGGGTTCTGAGGCACCGGCACAGGTTTCCCAGAGATGATGTGGATGCCGCACCCCGGAAGGGAACAGGGCCCGGTCGGATGGGGCTCTGAACAACCTGGTCCAGTGGAAGCTGTCCCTGGCCAAGGCAGAGGGGCTGCTTATGATCTCTGAAGCTCCTTTCAACCCAAACCATCCTTTCAATTCTATAATAAACTTCCATCGCGTGCTCCATGGGAGAGCATTTTACGGTATCGCGTCCCTGCCACGTCCAATTATTAACAAGAAGCCGACATCAAAGTCTCACTTCAACACTTCCCCTGTAAATTTTGACAGCGCGGGCTGCTTCACGCGCAGGCACGGCCGNGCCGCGGCCGCCATTTCGGGCGCCGTGAGGGGCCCCGCGTCTGCGGCCCCGGGGCGGAGTGGGGCGGGGCGTGCGCTCAGCCTGTTTCCTCATTCGAACAGTGCTTAAACCAGGCCAAGCAAAAAGCTTCGAATTTGTAAAAAAACAAGAACGAAAACAAGCCATAATAATTTTTGGCATTAATCTCTCCTTTTGCTAGGCTCTTTTTCTCGGGAAAAATGGCAGATCCCTGGCAAGAATGTATGGATTATGCAGTTGGTTTAGCAAGGAAAGCTGGGGAGGTATGTATAAACTCTTTATAAATAGTAACATGATTTATTGAGTCTAATATGTATATAGCTTTTGAAGGAGGTTGATGTTGGCATTTCTTTTGAAGAGTGTTTTGTCAAAAACCTAAATGGGCAGAATAGTTTGTGATGTTCCAAGTGCAAGATTAGAGTGTCTTTTATGTTTGCAACTTGGTTAACTTAAGAAAACAACTTTGTGCTTTTCCTTGACCTGGAGTCCGGTTAAAGACTAAGGAGTAACTTTCGTTCCTTGAGTTTGATTTAAAAAATAAAATTCAGAATTGTGTAAACAAAAAGCATCTCGATTTTCACCCTTAAACTACTGTCTGCCTATTATTTTACCACCTGAAAGCTGGTGACAGTCTTTCTTGTGAACACCTCAGTCAGCTTTCTACAGTGGCTTGTTGATGGCACGCAATACCATATGGTGTTGTCTCCATCCCTGGAAGTGTCCGAGGCCAGGTTGGACAGAGCTCTAAGTCTGGTCCAGTGAAAGGTGTCCCTGCCCATGGCAGGAGGGTTGGAACTGGATGGTCTTTTAAGCGCCTTCCTACCCAAACCATTCTATGATTGTTTCTCTTCATGATGACTGCTTTGCTTCTGTAAATAAGAAACATCCCTTATAGTGGTGATATTTTGCCATTTGAGAACAAGAAAAGGTTTGTGCATGTTGACAAAGCCTCAGCACAAGTGGTTACCAAATGTTTGGTTCCTAGTCGTTCTTAGTACACTTGAAGGCTATGGCAGCCGGACAAGATGGCACATGTACTAATTCTGTCCCCTGGAGCTGCAAAATCTGTGGAACATTGTCTCTGCAATAACCTCAATAAAGTCTTCCCTCAGAAAATCTTTTTGAGTTACAGTAAAATAATTATGTGGGCTGTGAGGTATGGATTCTTGCTTAAGCTGATACTGATAGTTTTAAGATCATAAATGCAGGGTCTAGCTAAAAATAGCTGACTTGAGCTCAGTGTTAGCTATTTTATTCAACCCTGGTATTTAAATTTGCAAATCTAAAACTGGTCCAAAGAAAATGGACCCCAGGTAGTTTCATCTACTTGGAAATCTTCCTGTAGTACTTAGATTTAAGGCCATGTAAAACTTTGTACTGAGTAGGGGCTAGAAATACTAGTCCCAGCTCCTACAGTTAAATCCAGGTTACGTCACTGCTTGTGTTTGTGTTTTGTGTGTGCAGTCTAGAAAATGACCACAAAAATAATGCTCAGGTTTTTTTTGAAAACTAATATTTTTCACATTGTTAACACTGAAAGGTTTTTTTTTTTTGTTTTAACAGATAATCCGTGGAGCACTTAAAGAAGAAATATCTGTTATGACTAAAAGTTCACCTGTAGATCTAGTGACAGAAACTGATCAAAAAGTAGAAAACTTCATTATTTCTTTGATAAAAGAAAAGTATCCTTCTCACAGGTATGGCTTGTTGTATGCTTTTGACAGAAGAAAAATGGAAAGTTTATGATTTTACTTGGTAAAGTTTTGTTACAACTGGCATGCTGGACAGTTGTAGCATTACTTTCTATAAATTAAGTATTTTAAAGAAGTAGTGGGTTGCAGTTTTGCCCAGTGTTGTAGTAACAAAATGAAGTGTCCTCAGGTCTGCTGACATGAGACAAAACAGGCTGAAAGTCACTTCCACTTGAGCCAACTGTAATAAACTTCTTGGTTACTGTGTTGGAAAGTCAAATGTAGCCCCAGGAGACCTGGAACCCAAATTTCTTGTCTGCTTTTGAAATTAGTGTTCCTTTGCTGTCTGCGTGGGTTGGATCCTGTGGAACTGAGTGTGCCTTTGGCATATCTCATACAGCTTTACGACATAAAAATATTCTTCAAAGAGGACAGGATCTTCTTGTTCTGCATAATAGAAAGACTGTCATACAAAATACCGGTTTTCCTAATTGCTCTTCCCCTTTCTTCCCTTCTTTCACCCCTCTCTGTACCCATTCCCCACCCCCTATAAAATGCATCCTTGAAGGGTATTTTCCTTGCATGGGTCTGTCTTTAGCATTTTGATGTAATGGCTCAAGTTTATTACAGTTTCCTTAAAGTCAGTTTGCTGGTTTTTTTCTTTAATTTTCTTGGAGATTTTGTTACTGTAGCTGTATATGTGAAGTGTAAGAAATCTGTATAGAACTGGAACAACTGAGGAGGTGCAAAAGTTCTGTAACCAAATTAGTATAAGCATACAGACTTGTGGAATGACCTTGAAACACCAGTTTCTGTGACGTTGATAAGCATTTTGGAATATTTTAGCTTCTTTTTATTTTAGGTAACCAATGTCACATTAGACCTAATGGTGCTGAACTTCTCTTCCTAGTGAATTACTCATCCACCTATATTCAGTCTCGCTTTTCTGAAGGTCTGCTGCTTTTTGGAAACATGCTGTTTCTTTCTGATTAGTCATCTTCACTTCTGTAGTTAATCATAAAACTCCTAATCAATATTAAAGGGACCTCATTTGTTTCCTCAAGCAGTTACTTTACATGTTTTTGTAGGAAAGCATGTGTTTGCTGCAAACCTTTCATAGGTTGAGTAATGTGTGATAAATTGTGACAACCTGCAAAAGGCCTGTAAGAGAATTCCACCCACTTAGACTTATTCTAATAATTTTGCAGTCTAAAACACTTTCATAAGCAGCAAAACTTGAGAAATTTGAAATGCTGTGACACTGTGACTTCTGTGTCCCTGGTGTTTAATACTGTGGCTGAGCATGAGCTTCAGGAACTCTGGTTGGAATTTCATCCCTTCACCGTGTTACCATTTTGTCATGCTTGTAAAACTAAAGTTTTGAGATTAACAACTTCTGGTCATATTTGGGTTGAAATCAGTCTTAAAATTTACAGGTGTTTAAGTGTTCTAACTGGGTACATAAAACCCCAAAGGCTTTCTTCACTGAAAATACAAGTTACAAAATAATATTGTATAGTACAAATAAGCTGAAAGGCGTAAATCTGTATACGTATTTTGAACAAAATTTGATGATGTTGTTACTGAAAAAAAATTATGAAAATATCAATGTTCTGAATGCTAAATTCTGGTATTATTCTAGTATATTTTGAATGCTAAATTCTGGTATTATTTCCGTGTTGAAACATAAAATTCTTTTCCCTACATATTGTGCTTATCCTTGACATCATAAATATTCATGCGAGCTTGGTCAGATATGGTTGGTGCTTTCCAGATAAATAATGTATTTCTCAGCTTTTTGTATTTGATCACTGGTGGTACTCAAAGCTTCATCTCACTTTTAAGAATTTCAGTGTCAAGGACAATGTTGTAATTCAGACATTTTAAACGATTTCTGTCTTTTAAATGTGTTTCTACTGTAGCTTTATCGGAGAAGAATCTGTTGCAGCTGGAGAGGGCAGCATTCTGACAGATAACCCCACATGGATTATAGACCCTATTGATGGAACTACAAACTTTGTACACAGGTCCATCTTTCATTTTTTTATGTTAGCAACCTCAACTGATTACCCTTTTTCTTTCTCCAGTTCAGTGAAAGTAAGGTTGTTTTTAATTTTTAAACTGCTTTGAAAGAGATACTATGAACTTGTTAGTAGTTACAAATTGCTACTTATTGAGAGCCTTTGGGCAGATTTTGCATGTATTTTAGTATTCTTGTGAGTATTGCAATTGTCTTTATCTGTTAACTACATCAGTTGTTCCATACGAGGCCTGTATTATATAGCAGGGGTCAGCAGCCTTTGGCATGGATTCCAAAGATAGATGGACAGATTTTAACAGTAACAGGATTCAGAATAAGAAGTTGCAGCCTCTTCAGGAGGGGAATAACAGCTTCAGGTGCTCATTTCTAAGAAATGTGTGGTACTTCACACCAAGATGAGGAGGGGACTTACAGAGTAATGCTGACAGACTATTCCTTACATCTTTTAAATGTGATAGATTTTGGCCCCAATGAGCTTTTCTGAGTCTGCTTGATTTCAGTTCTGAAATGACTGCTGCTATGTGCACTATGGCTTTCAAATTGCTTTCACCTTTTGAATCCTGCTAAATAACATGTTCAGAAAGTTGTAAGAAAAGAACCCATTCTGCTGAATCTGCTGGTTTAAAAGTTAGGATTTTTTGCAGAAGGAATAAAAGCAAATGTTTGGGAATTGAAAAAAAATTAATTGGTTGATTGTTTCAAACTTAGACTGAGATACAATCCACCATGTCTTACATAGTCCCACTGTCTTCACCTTTCCTGCATTATTCTATATCTGTCTTTGTCATGGCTTTGATGGAGAAAGGGGAGGTGAGGGGAGAGGTAACTTGGTTCTTTTTATGAGACCATTTTGTTCCTTCTGAGAAAGGTTTAGTAGCATAGAGGCTTGTTTGCGTTCTTTAGCTGTAAAAAAACAGTCCCTAGGCTAGGAACAGCTGTAACAGGAATGGCAGCCCCTAGTGTGTAGAAAAGTTTGTGTTTCAAATGGTAATCATGTGGTTGGCTCTATTTTCAGCTAAATTGCGCAAATTCCAAAAAACTGTGTTCTATATAGTCTCAGTTTGTTTTTTGAAATATACATTACATTTAACTGAACACTGTCTTTATTAAGAGTAAGCATGGTAAAAAAAAAATTTGGTATCTCACTATAAATTAGTGAAATGTTTTGTTTTGTAGGTTTCCATTTGTGGCAGTTTCAATTGGCTTTGTTGTAAACAAAAAGGTATACTTTTTATTACTTAATATCTAATCAAATCTAAATTAATTGCTTGCTGCTAGTTACAGCTAAGTTCTGTAATTTCCTACTTTACAGTAAACAGAAAGAAAGGGAAAAAACATTTCCTCAAGATATTTTTCCTTTTTCTTGCAGATAGAGTTTGGAATTGTGTATAGTTGTGTAGAAGACAAGATGTATACTGCCAGAAAAGGAAAAGGTGCATTTTGCAATGGTCAGAAACTTCAAGTATCAGGCCAAGAAGGTAAGCCGAACTGAGTAGCCTCTTTCTGGTAATTACCAGATTGCAAGTGAGATAGGAGAAATTTGGGACCTGAATATATTGGTATTTCTTAGCTCATAATTTTGTTTTGCAAGACTTTCTTTGGCCATGCACTGTTTAACTTTGAGAAACACTTTTTATGTTCCCTTTGATGCATATGATGTGATCTGTGCAAAATCAGGACTCGGCAATTGAAGATTTTATTTCCCATGTATTGTGGTTTTATTAGTTTGTTTCTTTAATTCCCTGTATGTCTGCAATCTGTTTGAGATTGTTCTTTAGAGTGAAAAAAATCTGCCAGACAATTCATCTTCTCCCAGGTGGGACCTATTGGTTTAAGTCAGTACCACTCTTCTGTGCTTACAACTCTACATCAAATAAAATACATGAGATTTTATCCATGAGAAATAAGATCTTCGAGTATCTCGGGGCTGTTTTAATTTTTATAGCAATAGGATTTTATTTAGTACATCAATTAATGTATATGCGCAGTTGGAGAAGATCATGCTTCTTTCATTGTATTTTATTTTTTCCTGCCATTTTCCAAATAGTAACAGATTTTGATATGATTGATATATGTAATATTTTATTAAGATACCTTACTTTGATTCAGTCGTGTAAAAAAGCAGTGAAGTAAATTCTGCCAATTACTGTGAGTATTTAAGTTGTGCTGTTGGAAGAGTGAAGTTTTGTTTCTTTTCCAGACATTACAAAATCCCTTTTAGTAACAGAATTGGGGTCAAATCGTGATCCAGAGGCTGTAAAAATAATTCTTTCTAATATGGAAAGACTTCTCAGCATTCCTATTCATGGGTAAGATGCTTCCTAATTTTATATATATTTATATATACTGACAGGTTAATATTGTAAATACGATAATTTTTAGAAAGCTTTGGTTGCCTTATATTTGACACTTTAAATATGAAATACTATTTAAATGTTTCTGTTTAGTAGCTTCCACAGAGAAACTGTTTTTAACTTTTTCAAGCTGACACATGCAGAAGAGACCCCTAACAATCAGTGTTGAGAAGCAAAGCATATTTGGGCTTGCAGGACTACAAACTGTTGCATTTACTAGTTAAAAAAATTAAATACAACCCTGTGCTTTTTTTCCCCCCTAGATAAAACTCGATGAACAGAAGCTATATTACATTTTTTAGTTTCCTTTCCTTGTAGTAATGAAAATAGTTTTATATTATGTCTATATGCCATGCAATTTTAGTTTGTCTGAGTAGTTTAAATTATCCATAAACTGCTCTTAATTTGGTTGCATTCCCTGCTTCTTCTCCTCTAGATAAGCCACAGTCTACATTTCCACAAACTATTTTGTATAAAGTTGGTTTCAGTAGACAGTTTTTCGTTACTCAGCCCTATTCATGTTTCTGATCTAACAAGTTTTATGCTGAGATTCTCAGGATTCTTGTTTTGACACTTAGCGTGTAGATTTTTTTTCTAGTTCCAAAAAAATCTTCTGATGTTGTTAAAGAATATATGCTATGATGTAAGTAGGAAATACATTTTAGATGCATTGTGAGTTCATCTTAGGCATTTTATCTATACACAATTGTTTGAGACTGGAGTTGATTTGGTTCTTGCAATAGTTTAGCTGCTATCAGTTACAATGTAATTTACTGTTTTAGTTTACTGTTAAGTGAAATAACTGCAGTTTTTTGTACAAGTCACACTTACTTGCTAAGTATATTGACATTTCCAAAAGAAACTGGAATTTGTGACACGAGTGTTTGGTGAAGTTACCCAGACCAAATTTATGCTGTGTAATTTATTTTTTGTGATTACTGTTAGAAGGTTTGGCAAGTCAGAGATGTTTACTGAGCATCACCAGAGAAACTGAAAAAAATATGGGTTTTTAGCACTGATAACTGTACACTCTCCTTTTATTCAAAGAGCATCGTAGTCTGTTACTAGTTCATGGGAAATAATCTTCCATAATATGTTTTAGTTTAAGAAATCACTTAAGATGTGTTTAAACAAAAATTGGTTAACAGAATTTGTAAATGTAATTTCTAGAAATTTGCTGTATTTTGAAAACTCTTCAAGCTACTTAAAAAACACTTCATTCTCATTTTTTTATGTTTCACTGCAGCATTTCATCATGCTTGCTCTAGTTCAGTTTACTTCCATCATGACACTTGCATGTTCTCTGTGCAGTGTACCCAGACACTTAACTTTTTTGCAAACTCTTCTCAGTTAAAACAGTATCTTGTATCTCCTTTAGGATTAGAGCTGTTGGTACAGCAGCTGTGAACATGTGCCTTGTGGCAACTGGTGGAGCTGATGCCTATTATGAAATGGGGATTCACTGCTGGGATATGGCAGGAGCTGGAATCATTATTACTGAAGCCGGTGGAGTACTGCTGGATGTAACAGGTAAATACATGGAATAATACTCTTTTGTCCTTTTAAATGCCTAATAGGGAGCAAAATGTAGCTGAAATGAGAAGGCAAGAAGTTCTTTTCAGTCCTCTTTCCAAGCTACCACTACTGGACAGTTCCCAACCCATTAATAAATGAAGAACGGGCTAACTGTATGTTCTTAAGCAGCAGGGCAACCTTTACTCCGTTGGCTGGACTCCTGGAAAAGTGCGAAAATACACTAAACATACACTGAAGAGAATGTAAATGCAGCTCATACAAGATACCTGTTGTGTTAAAAGCATTTTTGTCCAGAGGAAAAACTTGGTTCTAAATAATAATATACAATTTACACTCAATTTTTTCAGTGCTTATTTTCATACCAACTTTTTTATTTTCTTCATATATAAACTGATTGCTTTGTTTGCTTTGCTTTCTAGGTGGACCATTTGATTTGATGTCTCGAAGAATAATTGCAGCAAGTAGTCGAGCTATTGGAGAGAGAATAGCCAAAGCACTTCAAGTAATTCCTCTGAGAAGAGATGATGCAACCAACTGAGCACCAAAGCTGCACCATAGATGTCCTTATCTAATGTTGTCTTATATTCCCACATGGTGGTCGTTCTATACGTTGAATAGATGGTAGTGTTTCAATACTGGTGTGGCTAAGTAGAGCTTTGAACAACATTCTAAGTGAGCTTTAACTGTTGAGTTCTTATTTAACATCACAATTAGATAAAAATCTGGAAAAATAAGCAAATATATGCAACTGGTATTTTCAAGTTTTATACTACACTGGAACACATAGCAAGAGAATCTTTGATGTATAGATAAATAAAGCTCTCTAGTTCCTGTAAGTGACAAAACCAAAACCCACTGTTCTAACACCACATCATCACATTTGATCCTGAACCCAAAAAGATGAAGGCATTACTGTTTATCCAGTCTTTCTCTATCTAGTCTCCAGTGTATCCATTCCTTACCTCATTGCAGTTTTTGTAGAGCTGGTTCACACATTTCCAAACCGGTTGGTTGCTTGTAGTTTTGGCTACAATCTAAAGCCTTTATTACTTACCTATCATTGATTTTTGTAGTCATCATTCTACCTTTCTGATGGTAGATGGACACAATCTCTTCTTTAGCCTCGTATGTGGTCAGTACACTTGCAAGTCCATTACAATTTCAAAAGTAATAGTTACTGTGCTGGAAAATATGTGCATCTTCCAGAATTAATTCTGAGTACACCTATCACCAAGTGTACTTACTTGAAATTAACATGCAATATGATTCACATTTTGTTAATTTTGATTGGGTTTCTTCATGGATGAGTATATTTCAAAGTCTAAGGAATCATTAAGTCCAAGAGAGTTTTCAGTACTTCAGCTGTGAAAAAAATAAGAACATAGTCCATATTTCGTGCATAATTTTCTAATTTTTTATAGTTTTTCATAAGCTACAAAATCAATGACCAACCAAGAGCAGGTTTTCATTGTGTTAAATTGTGTTTTACAGAATGTACGCAGAGGAAGGTATATACCAGAACCTAAATGGTTTGTAATTTAAGAAATACTAATGATTTAATTCTAGGTGTCAGTTGTTGTAAACTTTGAAAATTATACTGGTTCTCTGCATTTTTGTATTTAAGATTGTTAAAAGCATCAGTGCACTGTTCAGATAATTAATGCACTTTAAAAAAAAATGTCAGATCAGTTTTTAGACTGTTTTTTTGGTTGGTTTTTTTTTTTTTTTTTGTTTTGTTTTGTTTTGTTTTGTTTTGAAAAGAAAGTAGTCTCGTTGGTTGTTTAATTAAGACACAGCAGTACTTTGGAAAATCTGACTTTTTGTACTGCTGTCCCACTATTTCTACTTCAAAAACTGGTATATTGAAGTTTCAACAGATTGCATATTATGTGTCAGGTTTTTATATCAGTTGATTTTCGCAGATTTTTCAGAAACGTTAAACTTTAAGATGTATCTAATGCCAGATGATTAATGTTAATAAGATCAGCCTCCTATTTAAAGGTCTTCCCAAAAATCCAGACTTAGTTACTTTACTTTTTGAATTCCTGTTGACAAGGATGTAAACCTTTTGAGCATTTCACTGTAACTTTATTGCTGTAAACAATAATGTGTGTGTGATCATGGTTATTTTTGAGATGTCCTCTGTACCATTTCTGTGGCTTTTGTGTAACAAAGTCTCCATAACTTTATTTGTGAAATGGAGATATGTCTAAAAAGTACTTAAGATGGAAGAACATGTTAGAAATAAATACACTTAGCAGCAGTGGCTTTAGCTGTGCTTCCTTTCTTAGCATTCATCAGGTCCATTGCTGTGACCCATCAGGCTAGATCTGTGGGCCTCAAATTGTCTGAGTTGAGCACTTTTTCTTCTTGGCCTCTGATGTGTACAGATCATAAACTGTTCTGTCTTTAGATGTAGGATAATGTGTGCACCTGCAATTGGGTTTTGGAGTCAGTATTTCAGCTTGTTCCATGAGATCATGGTTCATAAATCAACTCCAATCTCAGCCTCAAACTTTTTGGATTATCTTGCCAGTCATTTGTGTTGGTGGTCTGTCAGCTGGTTGAAGCGTGTAGCTTTCTCATTGTTAGCTTTCCTAATAATGTTACCTGAGGAAAATTTTTTTATGATTTTCTTATCTTGGCTATCTTCACTCTGTTTGTGTTGGAAACTAATGTAATTTTTTTTTTACTCTCTAAGTGGCAGTCTTTATCAACTATATGCTTGCTTTTTAATTTCAGCCACTTTTTCAGGAGGGTCAGAAATCCTAGTTTGCCACTTTGCTAAGCATTATCTTCTCAGATAACTCTTTAGTATGTGCCCACTTCTTTTGTCATGGGAAAGGACACTGAAATTTAATTATTAAGTTTAAAGACATCTTGTTTCTGTTCTAGCCTGCAATTTTGACCAGTTCTTGTAATAGAGAAGTCAAGATTTTTTTCAAAATACTTTTGAGAGTTTATATATGAGGTAGTCCCTGAATGTTCAAAACTATAAGAAGTGTGGTTGTGTTGCTTTGAAAGATGGAGTGGCAGAATTCATCCTCTTAGATTTTTTTCTTAATAATTTAGGGTAAAATTATATATTTACAAGACAGCTTTTGCTGAGAAATGAGACAATTGGAAAGGAAGGGCAGTTACCACAGATTGAACAGACAAACTATCAAATTAAGGTCATGAATATTTCTCATGAAGACGTCAACAATCAAGTATACAGAACTTGATTGTATATACTACTGGAAATTAATTCCCTTCATAGATTTTCAATGAATAACATAGGACTTCAGCTGGCAAATTCTACTGTGGTTGCACCTCAGCTCTGAGTGAAGAACACTCAAAACTTAAGGGTGCAAGAAGATCAATTGGACAGAGTCAGCAATTGAAGCAAGTGAAAAAATAAAAAAATACTACTGGAAATTAAAGGACCATATGAGCAAATTTAACCAGTCATTTTGCCTTTACTTTGAGAATTTAAATTGTAAACATTGCCACTACAGTTACTACATCTTAACAAAGGTCTTCAGAGTAGGGGACTGATTTTTAGCCCGACACTAAAACAAGCAGTATTACAAAATAGGTAATAGTGACTTCTAGCACTGCTGTGTATGCAGCTGGGGAGGTGGCCTTCATCTACATCCCTGGCAATCATCCATCACTGGCCCTCTCCATTTATTGATTTGCTGATAATTTGTGATTGTTTCCTATGACGGCCTGCAGAGCTTTGCTCTAGCTGCAAAGCAGAGTATTCCAGTAGATGCAATCCTGCAGAGCTTTTCCCAGCATGAAATATTGCCAAAGTCACAAAAGACTTCAGGCTCTTGCCCAGCCCTCTTAAATAGCCCTGCAGAAAATCCCTCCTCTGCCCCCCTCTCCCCTTACGGATTATGAAATATCCCCCATAGTATCTGTGACCTAAAGCTGTGGTTTAATTTTGCTTAGTCTAATGTCCATGGGAACTAGGCATTCTGACTAGATATAAAACGTCATGCTGTGGCCTTGGTAATGAAGCATTTTAGATAAGGAACATCTCTTTCTTTTCCTGAGGTTCTTCCCATCGTCTCAAAGCCAGCTGCTGATTCAATTGTATTCATTACCTGTGAGTAATGAACTTCCTTCACAAGTCTGATGCTGTTGCTAAAGTGCTGGCAGGCTGCTCTCCAACAGCGCATTGGTTTTGCATCTACAGCAGCTGGCATGGCTGCCTTTATTTGCACAAATGCCAAGCATCACAAAGATGTCAATAATGTGACACCTCAAGAGTGTCAGCTAGATCTTCTGAATGGGAAAATCCATTCCACCTCTGGATTGCTGTTTGTCCAGCACCAAGAGCAACAGTGTACGTAGTCTGTCGCATCACTCTCCAGCTTGCACAATCTTCACACAAAGATCTGCAGCTTCTTAAAGATCCACAGGAGCTTCTGAAATGTCCTCTGTGCCTACTATTGGCTGTCCACCTGCTAAAACAACAGGGCAAAGAAAATCTGACACACTTCAAAGCCATGTGCAGCATTTGGAACAAACAAATTGGAGGACTGCACTCAGCCGAGAGCACATTATGCCACTGTATGAAAGAGCTACAAACTCCCACCTGATTGAGGAGGAGAGTGGATTAAAAAATGGAATGCTCTCTCCCAAAGCAAAGCAGAACTAAATTTCTAGCACAATTCGAGCTATTAGGATGCTAAAATAATGGTGAGTGTACATCCTGTTTCAGAAGCTTACAGCCTCTCTTGATGACTCGTACATCGCCTACATACACTGTGTCATATTTACTCTTGGTTTGCACAATCCCAATTGTGATGACTTTTACACCGAGGTGATTCTCTCTATACAAAAATTGCTTTAGTTGGAAATTGGGCCTTCTGTTTTCCTTCCCATTAAAGTGGAAGGAAAAGAGGAAGAAAATGCAATAGCAATAGCTGTGCCACAGCAATTAGGTAAGCCAACCTCCCCTTTTCACGCAATAGAAGATTAAGATTTACATTTTATTCTCTCCTTAGCTCAGCAAAGACTACGTTCACAACCACGTAAATCCCTTTATTTAGAAGTGGTTGTACAGCAAATACTTGAGAAATCATTTCACAGGAGCTCCTCCTCAGCTTCCTGGGTTGCATCTTGCCCTGCTGCTGTTTCGCCCTGCCCGCGGACGCAGTCGGAGGGCAGGGCGGGTCGGGGAGATGCCCAAGCCCGCAGAGCCGCGCCCTCGCCGCTCCCGGCACAACACTAGATGGCAGCCGGAGCCAGGGAAACGCCGGGAGGGAAACACCGGGTTCCTCTGCTGTAGAGAGCATTCCCCTTCCCACGCCTCCCTTCCACCCTCCTTCTGCTCCCTGCAGTTATTGCTGGATACAATAACTGAGAGCTCTTCAGAAGAATTATGCCAGACTTTTTGAGGATTTTTGCTCTGTTTTTCTGTGACTTGAGAAGGAGTGTGAAACAGTGCTTGTGCCAGCAGAATTAATGTTCCCTCCTTTTCAATGTATGTTGAAGATTGTGGTATCAATCACAAAATATCACAATTCTGAACTCTAAAATAAGGTAAAAACCATACAAGTCATTGGATAATACTACATTTAAGGCTGTAGTATTTTCCTCTGTATTTTTGCTATCATAAATTAGGACATGGCTTTTTTAAAGCCTTTCTTTAAGCCTACCAGATAATCTTCTGGGCACGCATGTATTAATCTGTGTGCAGATACAGCCCTGGGACAACAAACCCAGACACAAATAAGCAGGTCTTTATGAGTTTTGAGATACAACAGTTTTATTTTCCAAACACAGGCTCAATATTTTGCCTCCAAATGTGTTTTGATCATGTAAAGGAACTACAGCAGCTGTGTCTGCATTGTCCCTGTACAATAGTATATTCAGACCATATTTTTCAGGATCTGCTCAAGCATGGACAGGTAACACATCTGCTTATTTCAAGGTATCACGGGTCTCTGTGCTGCATCCTGTAAAAAGTTTTATTTGTATTTATGACCTTGCCTATGAAGGCAGTGGCCTAGAGGTCAAGTGCCAATGCATTACTGACAAAAGGTTCACTCTTTATCTCAGTGTGGCTGTTTGAGAGGTACTGCCTCCCAGGAAAAGACTTTTCTCTGGACAAGGCTTTCCTGCCATCCCTATAACATGTCTGGAGATGCCCTGACAGGGCACACCATGCAGAACATGCCCAGCATAAGGATGTGCTACCAAGCACATCTCCACAGGCTGTTGGGGAGGCCCCAAGGTACTCTGCTTCCTAAAAGCAAGTAGTGAAAGGAGAGATGTGTCTGTAATGTCTGCAGTGCCCTTTAATACAGGTCAGGGTGAATTAAAATAAGTTACTCTAGTGGGGATCAGCATGGTATATCTTTTTTTTACTATGACTTCTCTATGGTGTTGCAAGACTGCTACACTGTCCTTCCTTCCTCAGTTGCAAATTTCCCTTTGGACAAGAGAAAGGCTCCTAATGCTGTTTTTGGCACTGGGGTTCTTCGCCAAGGACAAATAGCTGTGGAAATAGGTCCCAGCTGAGATGTGTTGACCTGGGGATTGCTGCAGTGTGGGATCTTGGGGAAGGGAGGAGAGGGACTTGGCCAGAATAGGCCAACAGCAGCAGGGACAGGAGGTCTAGTTTGCTACCACCTTATATTAGTACCTGCAGGGAATGTTTCTAGTTTTAGAAATGTCATTCTTTTCCAGCTCTCATGACAACGGGTATGATGACATCTACAGAGGTATATAGAAAAGCTCTGTAGGTATTTTCAATTTTCTATAGTTTCTCCAGAATTAAAACAAGTAAATTCAGGTGTAAAAGTTCATCAGGATGACTTTATTTCTTATTAATGGCATAAACCTCCACTTTACTGGATGTTTGCATTGGCTTATTGTAGGCAAACAATCACCTCACTACTGATAGCTAAAAACAATAAAAACACCCTTTATTTCTGCTTCATTATACTTGAAATTGTGGTTACAGTTCTCTACAGTCCTCCAGCAAAAATACATTTAAAAGAGAGTAATGGTTAATGTAATTAGAAATTCCTGTTCCAATATTTATTTAGTTGTAATTAGTAATGTATTAGCTGTGTAAAAGTAAATTGTTCCCCACTTCATCTGAGCACCTTGTTCAGGTCACTGTGTTGAAATGGAATACATAATGACAAACTATCATAGTAGAGGGAGGTAAAAAGCTTTTCTTCTGTAGGCACTTAGATGTTAATAGCAGTTTCCACTGAAAGGAAGTGCAAACCTGGACGTAATGATTCTCATCAACAATCATTTGTGTGTCTGACACTGAAAAACGCTGCTATTCAGTCAGATGAATCAATTAATAGAGAAAATATGTGCTGTTTTCCACAGTACACATTCCAGTTCCGTTAACTTTTCCAATATTTTATTTAAATATCATGGAAAATTAATAACTAGTAGTTATTAGCCAGAAGTTATTAGTCAGAAGCATTTCTTTCTGCCAGTTGTACCTGCCAACTCTTAAGCCTGATACTTGAGATTTTAGGAAATGCCACCCCAACTCTATATTCAGTTAGTTCCTCCAGTTCAGCAGATTCTGTTACTAGTGTTTATTTCTTCTTCCCAAAGTTTTCATTGTAATCTTCTGTGCATTTCAACTGAAGTCAAGTGGATTATGTCTCCTGCTTAGTCCAGAATAGAGAGTTGATTGTCTAAGGTTTTTATTTATTTATTTAAATGAAAGAATTATGGACAAAATAGTCAAAGGATGGGAAGCAGAGAGAGAAATCACAACCCCATTTCCTCTCTCAGGTAAATATGTTCTTCACTGGAGTTCTTTAGAATAGAATATCCTCCTGTCTTCCCTTTTAGAATGACACAACTTCAAGAAGTGAAGAAAAAAAATTTAAAAGACCACAAAAGTACATCTCTTGGTTTATTTGAAATGAGCACTAAATGTAGTTACTTCCAACTCCACACATGGCTCTGGTCCAGAAGGGTCTGTACCTACATAGAGCCCTGTGGATCTGATGTAATCCATAGTAAAGGTTTTCAATTGAGTTTTCCAGAAAATAAATATTTGCATCTCTTTAAAAAATAATTTTATTTTAGCAGAACATCTAGGAAAATAAGAAATTATTCAGTTTTTCACAAATATTTAAAGCTATTTAATTGGCTTAATTTTCACAAGAAAAGGCACCATCTGCACAGAAGATGGAGCAGAAGATAAGAAAGTGGAAAAAAAATCAGTTATGGTTTAACCTATAAAGAGCCAAATGATTTTCTAAAAGTAGCATCAGTTACAATAAAACCCCCAAATCAAATTACATCTATTGAGATAAGTAGACAGCAAATCAAATAGAAGAAGACAGATTTTTCTGCTCTGTTCATCTTTACCCGAGCATGCTCATTAAAATTTTGTTTCATTTGAAGGCTTTTTTCTCCCCACTTGCTTCATATATTTCAACATATGCATGATGACACACGGAGGCAGTGTCTCAGATGTGTGACTCTTCCATTACAGTCTGTGAAAATTTATCCCTAGCATTTCCAAATGCAGTGCAGGAACTGTAAATCCACTCCCACCCTGCTTGTTGCAATGGCTTCTATCAGTGACTTCAGAGACAGCATGAATTTAATGAACTCAATGAACTCAAACAGCGACACCATTGACAGGATGCATTTAGTTCTGAAAAGGGCATGCAAGGCGGGGCTGGGGCGCTGTCTTATGGTGGCAGAGATCCTGCAAGCTAATGATAGAAAGGACAATTTGCAATAGCTTTCTGCTAGAAGGACGATATTTGGGTAAACAGACGATCCATGCAACAAAATTTGCTTGGTTTGGTTCAATTTTGGCTCCTAGTTCACTGGCTTTTTAAAGCAAACACATTCACAGCAGGTACGTAGGTGGGTCTGAAGAAACATACAGCAGGTACTTTGTCACATTAAACCAGATTGTAGTCGATGCAACTTGAACTAATTAGGTGAGTGAAGGCAGGGGAGGAAACCTAGATGGGCAAGGTAGTTCCATGTGTAACTGCTGATTTCATGCTGCCACATCCAGGATCCACAGAAATTGCTCCCGGTAACATGAGGAAAAAATAATACGTTAATCTACCAAATTCAATACATCTATATCATACATATTAATAACCTAGCCGTTATCCACATACATAAAGAATAAAAACTGGTTTGGAAAAGTTAAATATTCTGTACAAATTAATGTATGATGAAGTTTAAATTTTTAAACTTTTACTTGATAAATACTAATTTAACTTGTACCCGTCAATTTGCTTTTTTCGTGGCTAGGCTAGGAGACCTTGTGTCAAACATTTTCTTCTCATCACCACCAAAATGTTTTACATCCCTGAGCCTCCACTTTCAGCAGTGACAAACCAACACCATGCCAGAGAGGAGGAGGTGGTTCTGGTCAACAGTCCCTTTTCCCCAGCTTCTAGGGGAACAAGTGTTCAGATCACCCACTGCTTCTGGCCTTGTGTGAAGCTCAGTGCTCAGCAGCTGAACCCTGCAACACCAGACACCTGAATGAAGAGAGCAGCCTCTTCTCAAACATCTTCAGTGGGTAACAAGCCATTTGACTAAAGCAGCTGTGTTTTCCCTTTCTTCAACTTCCTATGTGAGCCTGTCTGTAGTGGGATGTTACTGATTTTTACAGCTTCAGGTACATCCAGTAAAACATTTTGTCATGTTCTAACCTGTAGGTTCACTTGTATTCCCAATGGCACCATGGAGCATGCTTAGGGAAACTAAGCACGTGCCTGGGAACATGTCACAACCTAATGGGCTACCTGGCTTGTGGGTGGGTAGGGATCATGACTGTGGTTTCTGGGACTCCACAATACACAAGGAAATGGAGACTTATCCTCTAAATTTCTCTACCTTGTTACAGGTTAGCACTAATAGCACAAAAATCAACAATAGAAAGTAGATATGATTAATAAAATGAAGATACATATATATCAAGCAATAAAAAGGATGATAAGCAATCAATAAAATAGTATCCATCATTAGTATGGCAGATAATATCAGTAGCCAATTGTGTAGTAGCAACAAAGGGGGTATATGATATTACAGGTTATTATGAACATAATTAGTGAATAGATTACAATAGATTATTTCTATGGGTATATAATACTGGCCAGTATCAAGTGAATTAGGCAGACTTCAGAAGGGGGCAAACCATCCCAAAGGAGAGGACAAACTGACCCCAGAGGGCTACTCAACTATCCCAGAGGTGGTAGGACAATCCCCCAAAACTGTGTCCCAAGGCAATACAGTAAAATAATTATACAAAGTTCTCACTTTGGAGATGATCTGCGTCACTGAGCCTGGAGTCAGCCAGACATCCCTGGTGAGCGTCCAAGTGCTTGCTGAAAGTTTCTGTGGGATTTAACCTGTTTAGGAAAGGAAAACAAGTGAAGCATAGGAAGTACTCAGAGAGCATGGTTTCACTTTGTATAAAAATGCCTTTTAGATCATAGAGGCATAAGGGGAGGTGGGACATCACCACTTCAAGCAGCCAATAGATGCTGTGAATTTCCATTTTTGCACATGTAACAACCCACAGATGATGCTGTTTGCTGTTCCTTTAGAATCATTTTACTTTCCCAAACTGTTTCCAGTTTTCCCTTGCTGTTGCAGCTTATTATTTCGGGGCCTATCACTAGTGTCTCAGGACATCTCTGGTTTACAGGTACACAGCTGTACTTCAAAAATGTCAGCTGCATTTCTCAAGCATGTTTCTCTTTCTCAAGCCTAGTACCCTGTATCACAGTTCCAGGCTGGCAGGTTTTTCTCTGTCAGTATTTTTCAGCAGAACATTTTCTTTTGCTCAGCAATTTTCATCCTGACGCTTTTATGGCTGTTCATATCAGGACATGCAAAGATTTGAGGGTGTTGCTGGAGCAGAGCCCTCCATCCCAGCAGGCAGCAATGCACATGCTGAGTCTAAGGAGGCAACACTGACATTTCTTTCTAATAACTGGATCTGCTGAAGCTCTCTTTTGTTATGTTCACTCATTCGAGTTATTTTCTCCGTGTTGCGACTACTTCTCATGATAAATACCTGCATTTCTATGTAGCTCTTTTTCTCACACAACAAAGTTTTTAATATTCTCTGCCATCAATGTTCATTGTTTAATTAACATTACCAGAGACTAATAGGTGTCTCAGCTATGCCACAGCAAAGCAAGAAGCTTTAACATGAACCACAACAGCAATGCTGGAATTTAATTATGATTGCAGCTGCTGGAAACAAAGATAAAAGATACAGATGAATAGTGATCCTCACATGCATCGCAGATATTTTATGTGATAAAGGCTTTGATTCTCAAAGCTGTGCAAGTGCATAACTCCATGAATTAATGGGAGGGTTCTTCTCTTTCTAGAGTTAGGAAAAATTATTTTTATTGCATTTGCAGTCAATTTTTTTTTCTTTGAATGCTTCTAATCACAGCGAAAAGGAAGAGAGAGAAGGGTCAGAGTCAACTACAATTGTTCATCCCTGACAAATGTAGTGGCTTCAGTCTGAAAGAGGGTAGGTTTAGATTAGCAATAAGGAAGACATTCTTTACTGTGACGGTGCTGAGGTACCAGGACAGATTGTCCAGAGAAGTTGTGCATGCCCCACCTCCGGAATTCTTCAAGGCCAGGTTGGACAGATGAGACTTTGAGACTTTCCTCTAGGTCTAGAGGAAGGTGTCCCTGCCCATGGGGTGTTGGAACCAGATGGTCTTCAAGGTCCCTTACAATCTAAACCATTCTATGATTTTATGTTTAAGTGTTATTACAGACCTCCAGTGACACAGACTGAAGGTGTTTCCTTCTCTTTGTGGCACAGTTAGAAGTGTTTCTTCTAATGTCTCAAATGAATCTTTCTAAAACTTTAGTTCATTATTTCTTGTTCCATTCCATGTGAGCATGGAAAACAAAAATTATTCTTATATTAAATAGCAAGCTGAATTTAACCTTAGTGACGGCCTTGTAGGAAAACTAGTCCTTCCATTTTGACAATGAATCATGGAGGATTACACTTTTACTTGTCCTTTTCTTCTGGTTCCATCCCCCTTAATATCCCTGTAGGAGCATTGAAAGGGAGTGTCAAAAGTCTCTATTAAATTCAGGACAGATTACATATTACTGCTTCCTGAACTGTAAGCACAATTGTCCTTTTGAAGAAGAAAATGTTGAAATTACATAATTTGCTCTTCACATATGGTTTGGTAAGTAACAGAATTTTTTTTCAACACCCAAACACTTAGAATTAGTTTTGCAATTGTTGTTAGTAAGGCCCATTATTCCCTATCTACTCTTCAGTTCTTTAGTTCTTTTCCTGCTTCAGCCTGTCTTTAAATATCATTCTGAACAATTTATCAGCCATGTTGAAACATCAAACTTATAAGAATTTTACCTTTCAAGACCTCCCTATCCCATCCTTCACCTGAGCTGAAATCTTACACTTTTTGGACTTGTACTAATTATTACAGACCTGGTCATCGTTGAACATTTTAAGCAAAAGCAAAAGAAAGAACTGAATATTTTGGCCTTCTCCACATCAAACTGTTTTGCAAGTGAAGCAGAGGCCTTCCTCTTGCCTGGTTCTTCCCTTACTAAGGCTGTTTAAAGCCAAATTTCTTGTTACTTGACATCTTCCTTTATGCCTTGGTCTTTTGGATCCTATCTGTAATTGCTCAAGCTCGTTCTTCTTTTCCTGCAACTATGAACATGACCTCTTTTTCATTTCTTTTTCCTCTTGAATTTGAGGGCAGTGATGAAATGACAGGGAGGCAAGCTGCCTCTGTGTTCTGTCTGATTGTTTCTGTATCTCTCTTTCCTATTAATCCTTTCTGAGTGACAGCCATTCTTCTTAGCTTAACCTTCCCTCTCATCCAATTCCTATGAAATTTTTGGGATGCACTACCTAAATTTAATCAAATATACCTTTTTGAAGTCTGTTGTTTTTCTTTCCTAGTCAGCCTTTTTCTTCACCTCTTAATTGTAAATTCTCTTTCTTTTGTCCAGATTTATGCAAACCAATTTCAATATCAGATTCTCTCTACTGGTTATTAAGTAATTTCCAGAATTAACTTCATGACAACAGAAATTAAAACAACAGAGATAAGAAACTCTGTGAGAATTAGGCTCTAAAATACTCCTGAACGGCTGAATTAGAAACATACATCCTTAATTAATTCAGCACACCTAGCAATACTACAATCTGAAACTCCCTGGGGAAAAGTTTGTAGTAAACTACTATAATTAGATAAAATTTCTTTGATGAAGAGTAGTAAGAAGGTTACATTAATTAATTGGTGTCCTGATCTGTAAAATGCAGGATAACATTTTTATAAGTAGACAACATCCCCTAACACTTTAGTCATATTATAAGGCTAAGTTTCATTCACCAGAACATGAAAAGTTTTCAGATTTATACTTCTTTTGCGTGTTCTTAGGAAGACAATTTAAATTTAACTCCAGTTGTTTGCAGTAAATTTAAGTCCAGTTGTTTAACCCTCAAGACCTGTGTTTGTTAGTACTTCACCATGAAGGAAGGGAGGTTTCTGCAATGATCTCTATTCTGCCACTCCATTTCTGGGCCCATTGGGATGGCCGTGTGCATCTCAACCCCCGTCCTTCCTTGTCTGTGTTCCCCCAGCCTGCCTTGTGGGCAGGCAAGGTCGTGCTGAACTCTCAACTTTNCAACCTTGGATGCACATGAAGCCCAATGGAAGCTGCTGTTTTTCTTCAAAATGTAGTGAGATAGAAAATACTTTAAACACTCTGCAACAATCACCAAGAACTGGGATACAGGGTTTGTTCTTCTCTTTGTGGGAAAGGATTAAAACCACCATTGCTCACCTTCCAAAGGGTGTGTAACCAAGGGCAGGGGAGGCTCTGTTTCACCTGCTGAACTTGTTCCACTGTGTGGAAAAGTTAAATGCTGAGTGAGTCACAGAAAGTAAGCATGATTCCTAAGAGAAGCAGTTGGGCTGGAGGGTGATGCTCTTTCAGCCAAAGTTTGTGTTTGCATTTTACATGAAACAAATATTGCATAAAATATTGATGCAATCCTTGTGGTCAGACCCAAACCGACTGTTCTGAGCTCCACTGTAAGAATCTAATTGCAATGCTATAAGTCATACTCTTGCTTTCCAGTGCAATTAAACTTTTTCCATGTCAGTCAGGGCATTGCAAAAGCGGAAAACTGTGAGCAATCTGAAGATAAGGCACCTGAGTGCAAATTATGAATCAGGACTCACTAGGCAAAAGATGGCATTGAAGCCAATTTTCCTCAGCTTACATGAAAGCTCCAAAACAGAGTGATTTATAGAAAGAGTTTGTTCCTCCTGCCAATCTGTGTTGATGAATGGGAGTGAGCTCTGCACTTGCTGCTAAAGGAGGTGCCTCAGGTGAAAGCTCAGAGTTGTGAAATCTGCATGGAGGGAAGCATCACTTCATAGCACTGGCTCAGCCATCTATGACCCAGAGAGGGAGGAACTTTAGTAAAATGTCAGAGCTCAGCACTTCCAGCCACCTGGTTTGCATAACTCCCTGTCAGTTTTGCTGCTGCCATGCTCAGGTCCACGTCTGTTTATACACAGGTCTCTCTGGGTTAGTGCTTTCAAGATACGTGTGTGTCACTCTCTTATTGCAGTTGTACTAGTGATAAATAGAAATATTACATTTCTCTGATCATACTGCTTTCTTCTCTAAAGATAATTCTGTCTAAATTACACCTTAGGAAAATGACTGACTATGGTTAAGCACTGGAATAAATTGCCTGAGGAAATCTGTGAAAAGCTTTATCATAGAAGACTTTAACCAAGACATAAGACAAATATCTGCCAGGAAAGTTGTAGGTAGAGTTTATCCAGTGTCTGGGTGGGA
>VZTT01070274.1:63307-82146 GCA_013400855.1 Buphagus erythrorhynchus
GGGAGTTAGAATGGCTGATCTGTGGAAGCTCTTTCCAGCCATAATTTTCTATGATTCAAACACCTCTGACTGCAAAGATTGCTTCACACCATGTGAGTATAAAAGCCTCTTGATCTTGATAACAGCACTATATCCAAACTTACTATGTCATCTGCAGCTTCACACTTTACAAAACTTTATTTAGTGAAAACAGCATCTAAAACCTTTCCAGCACAAGGAAGTTAGCCCTGTGTCCAGGCAGCAGATAAGTTGCACTGGAAAAAATTAATATATCTGCTGAGTTCTCGACAGTCTGCTGAATTGTCAGTGTAGGTAGAGGAATGTAGGCAATAAATGTTTACAGGGAAGAGACAACATGATGCAAATTCTGGGGATGCTCTTAGCATTTCTCCCAGGGGGTTGATGTAGTCAGGGCTTGATCTGCCTCAACCATCACCAAGCGATAACTTGTGTCAGGAGCACAGGCATGGAACCAGCAGAAGCTCCTGCTTTGCTTTCTGGTGACAAAAGGAAAATATTCTGGTCATGGAGAAAATGTTCCAGGTAGTGTTTGAACTCTTGTAACTAGCAGAGTTTAGACTGAATATTCACTATACTGTTCATAGAGTTTCAAAGCATCATCTTGTGTATTTGCATGCTATCTCTCTGGTTAGGACCAAATCTCTCTGGTTAGGACCATTAATTCCTCATTTGGAAAAGCATTTCTTCAAATTCTGCTCATTTTCCTCACAAAGAACCTGCCTCTCTCTCTACACATAAATGGGTCACTAATTGCCTTTCCTCCTACTTGCAAGTCTGTACATGGAAGACTTTTGGAGCTCTTTCCGCATAAATGTTGTTGTATTTCTGCCAGAAGGATGACTAAGAAAACAAAGCCAAAGACTCTAAGTATCCTCATAATCTGGTTTTATGCATCTCAGAATAAAAGTATATTTTAAACTGGTTTCTGCAGAAGGACCAGCCACAGAGTCATACTGAAGTTTTTTTGCTAGTCATTACTGGAAAGTGTGCTTAGCATTGACAGCAATAAAGAAGCAGCAAGTTTAAAGAGACCATCTTACTGTGTTTGTCAGGGGAGGTCTGAAAAAGGCAACAAGAAGGATCAGGCACTTAAAAGACTTGGACTGTGAAGGAGGAAAGTTGTTAAACAGAAATGAGAAAACTGAGGGCATATTTAGTAATACCTGAAATGTTCAGGCAGCTTCTGCAAAAAGTAAAAGAATGAACATTCAGTGAAGACAGAACAAGAAATCATATTTTTAAACTTCAGCAAGAAAGATTAATTCTCATAAGAAAAAAAATCTGGGAGAAAGTGGGAAATATTTACTTGCAAGTTGTCAAGAACAAGTTATGCAAATATTCATCAGAAATGCAGTGTTAGTGCTGATCCCTTCAGGGCCAAAGTCCTCTCAAAGTCCTTTCCAGCCATATTGCCTGACTTCTATGATAAGATACAATCAGATGCAGATTTGACAGGAGAAGTTAGCAACTGGAGGAAAATCCAGCTAAAACCCTTAGAAGATTGTTCTCCTTTGCTTCTTTGCTTCAGGAGATTGGAATTCCCTGGGAGAGTGTCTGACTAAAAAAAGCAAACAAATACGGAAGCAGAAATCAAAACTTCTGCTTATATGATAAGTGTAAGTTGGAAGTAAGTTGGAACTTAGAAGCTGGAAACAGAATCTACTTTCATTCCTCTAGAGCTTGCTGCAGAGTTGGAAGATGTATAAATATTTATAGCAACAAGTAATAGTAGGCTTCTCATCTGCAGTGGCACCAGGAGGGAATGGAGAGGTTCTCTAATCATCGGTGTGCACCACTACTACAGCAGTCAAGATTCCAACATCTATTATGGCAACACCATCAGGACCCTAGCTATTAATTATGGAGTTAGTTAAACCTCTAACAAAATGGTAGAATTGAAGTCACATACAGAAAATCCTGATCTTGAACAGGTGTGTTGCAGCAAATGCAGTGACTTGGGTTTTGTCCAGATGAAAGTGGGAAAAAATGTTGTTAAGACATTCATAAAGGCAGCTAAAAGTGTCCCATTTTTTCTGCAGCTTAGCTCATCAAGCTGTCAGATGTGAGCCACTGGGAAGAGAATGGAGCAGTTACACCACCTGGGCACTGAAGTTTATCCTTTGTTGCTGTTTGCACACTCAGCAAAAAGCCTGTAGTGGATTCAACTGGCTTGTTAAAACAAGACCTGCTGATTTCTAATCTCAGGTTTTTGGACATTCTCTCTCTACTCTCAGCTACATTTGCAGCAAAATGCAAACAGCCCAGCCCAGGCATTTTGTAATACAACCAAACTCTCTACCTGTTATGCAATGCTGGAGAAATATAAAGAGATGCTTCTCTAAAAAAAAAAAAAAAATTGTCCAGAGTCATGCTGACCTGAAAAAAAAATTGAAACTAATTTTACAAGTATTCTGAAACAGCTGGACTGAGCTAAAAGGGCTCATGGGTTCTCACTGGGCAACTAGAGAAATAGGACCCAAGTTGCAAAGCAGGAACTGACACACACAGAAATAGAGGTGCACACCTCAGTGGGATGCTGTGGTTTAACCCCAACTAGCAGCCAAGCCCCATACAGCCACTCACTCACAGCAGGGATTGAGGACAGAATCAGAAGGGTAAAAGGTAGAAGACTCCTGGGTTGACATAAAGCAAAAAAAAAAGCCAAAAGCCATGAATACAGGCAAGGCAAAACAAGGACTTGATTCACTGCTACCCATGGGCAGGCAGGTATCCAGCCACCTCTAGGAGAGCAGGGCCCCATCACACATAACAGTGACTTGGGAAGACAAATGACATCACTCCAAACATACTCCCACCTTTCTATCCTCTTCCCTCCATTTTATATACTGACCATGATGCCATGTGATCTGGAATATCCCTTTGGTCACCTGCCCTGGCCGTGTCTCCTCCCAGCCTCCCAAGTGCCTCCAACTTCCTCACCAATGTGGCAGTATGAAAAGCAGAAAAGGTCCTTGCTCTGTGCAAGCTTCACTCAGCAGTAACAAAAACATCTCTATATTATCAATGCTGTGTCCAGCATGAATTCAAAATACAGCCCTGTACCAGCCACTGTGAAGAAAATTAGCACTGTGCCAGCCAAAATCAGCACACAAGGTGGCCAAAGTGTGTCCCAGCAGGCTCCAGGGACCCTGACTCCAGCTGCCTGGAGCACGTAGTGTCTTGTCTCAGGTCTCCTTCCTTTAGAAGTCAGCAGAGATGGCAGGAACAAAGAGCAGGGGGTAAAGGAAGGGTCAGAGAGGTGGCACCCATAAAAGCCAAACACAGAGTCAGAGTAGCTGAGCATGGTTGGAGGCAGCTCAAAGTAGGCAAGGAGGGGAAGAATCCCCACACAGCTTAGATTCACCTGGTTTTTACCCAGGTCAGGGTTTAAAAGCTCATCCATCCAGTTAAAGACCAATTATTTTCTTGGAGTCAGATAATTTCTTGCTCATCCAGAAAACAGCTAATGAGGAATCTGGGATGTCCATATCTGGCACAGTTTGAAATGGGAAACTCAGGTTAAATTACTTTCTACCCCTAATTTGGCACATCAAATTTTAAGATTGATGACCTAGTTGAAGAGCTGTAGGACATTGTGGAAGCCAGATATCTCAGCCCACCTCTGTGGTGCTGTTCTGCTGTGTATGAACCAAATTTTGAAGCGAAAAAGGAGAGCTAAAAATTGCTGGTACAGTTATTTGGATCTCTGCTATTTTTAGGAAAATGTTTCTTCCTAAAATTGCTGTTAGAATCTGTTGCTCCTAGCTACAAACTTTAATTACAGGTGGGTGATACTGAGTATGATGGATGCTCAGTAGTAGTATGTAAGATGAAGGGAGAGATGCAGGCTTATAGGAGTCCCCCGAGTTTAGACGTTTCAATTTTCAGCGCTCTTAAAATGAACCAACATCAGTAATTTCCAAAGGAAATCACACCCAATTTCCCTTTTATTTATAGATCTGCTCTGCTTGCATCAGGCAGCCCTCACTCAGTATGACGGGTGTTAGCCACACTGCTCTTAGAGGCCTTTCCCTGTCCGGGTATTTTATAATTCATCCACAGTGAGCCAGACCCTTTCTTTTGTTTTTCTCCTGGATTCTGATTACCAGACAATAATATATTTGACAACAATAAACATCTTGTTTTTTAAGATAAAGTAAACCCCTTTTTTCCTGCCTAAATCATCAGTTTGACAGCATCATTTGGCTTCATAAAAATCTGCTGCCTTCTTTTTATGGCTGCAGTGCAGCTATGCTAACTGTATTGCTAACTGGACTAAGCTTATTCCAAGCTGAAGAATGTTTCATAAATTCTGCACTTTCTTTCTTGGTTTCGAGGACTTTTGTCTTCTCAAAACCCAGTCAGAAGCCAAAAAATTGCACTTACAACTTCTGTCTGAAGAATGTTTCTCACTCTCCTAGATGCAGAGAAATTCAGAATCCTCTGAAGGGCACAGAAGTAAATGGAACAAAACCAAACTGTATTATGAAAATTGAGTTTATTTTAAGGTAATTTCATTTTAGGGGATGGTGAGAGAAGCAGAGAGGCAAGGGACTGGTTTGGGGTTTATTTTTTTTCTGTTCCCTGAATGCTCTGTCACCATTTGTCTCCAAAATACAAAAATGCCTCCCCTTACTGGACGAAATTAGAGAGCAGTAGGTTGGGCCCTGCAGTTTTATTTCTCACGTTGTTACAAAGAAAAGGCAAAGTTTAAAGAGCCTGGGAATTGTTTTTCAAATAACCCACTCAGCTATCTTTGTATACATGCACAATGCATGAAGGTGAGAAACCCTTTTGAATCTGTCATTATGATGATAGCAGAAAAGTATTGCTTTATCACCAGTAACTCTAAGGTTTCTTGGATAACGGGTCCATAACTACAGGTCCTGTGGGTACAGCTTATCTGGTCTGCTCTCCATCTTCCCATTACCAGCTCACTGCAACTGCCTCTGGACCTGGGACCTGTCCTTGGGAAAGCTCATTCTGCACAGAGGCTGCCATGCCACCAGGGATGGGTGAAGGGAGAGACACCACGCACAGCTCTCACTCGAGTGGCACCCGGGAGAGCCAGGAGGGGACAAAGCCCAGGGTCATGACTACCATGGCAATAATACAGGTGGCCAGTGCTCCTGCTGGGCACCATAGTTGTTCAGGATGACCACACTGCCCATGGCTGGGAGCCTGTCCAGGTCCAGGAGCTGACACCTAATTTCCCTTGAATGAGCCATATCCAGCCCTAATGTCTGGTGGAAAGCCCTTTGAACAGAAGTGAGCAGCCCAGCTCACCAGGATCTTGCTACAGCTTGCAGAACTCATGGACATACTGAAAAAACCTGCAAGTTTTGGAGCTGCTGTTAGAGTTTGTGTGATTTTGAGCAGAGGGCCTTTTGCCCCGTGGGCAGTAGCCCACAGGGCTGATGTACCTGCAGTCCTCTGTACACAAAAGACTGAAAATCAAAGACAACTTTGGGAGAGCTGGTGGGCTCAGAAGGTAGTCCACTTTTTTCTTTCTACAGGTCAGGTTTTCTGTAAACACTGTTATTATCCTTACAAACTCCACCACTCTCTTACATGTCTTGGTGGGTTTGGGTCAGCAGAAATTTAAAGTCCTCTGATGGTACAAGCCAGAGGAGACTAGGTCACACGTGATACTAGCAAAGACATAATCAGTCAGCCCTTCAACACCAACCTCTGACTAGCCACACTGTAGAGAAATAAATACATATGTAAGGAAACTCAGTGTAGTGAGTCCCCAATATTAAAAAAACCCAACAAATAATGGTGACATCATATGGCTAATTTTAAATACATGTATTTTAAATTGATAAATTAGGTGCTATTTCTTTTCAGGTACACATCTTTAGTGGAGTTTTGGTTTGGGCTTTTTTTGTAGTCAGCACAGCTATAAACTAAGATTTTAAATGAAATCCTGTCTCCCATGGGACTTGAAGGAAGCTGTGAATGAGAAATGCAGGTAAAACCATCAGCTGGAAACTCTGATAGCAGAGTAGAGATATTCTGTGCAGATAGTGTGAAGAATAACTCCAAAACTGAAGGAATCAGAAAATGGTCACATTTCTTAGGAAAAAAAATAGTCCAAAGAAAGCTACAAGAAAGGTCAGATCTATTAAAGTGCTTTGACTGGTTTTAGATGCTTTTCAAAACCACTTGATAATAGCACAGAATAAGTCATATTGAGAAAAATAAGGAGAATAGCAGAAAACATCAACATCTGTGTCATAACAGAATTTCACATCTCCTTCTGTGAAGGCAAGAAATGCTCTATTATTGTACACAGCATAATATATCCTGTTTTGCTAGGAGGATAAATGGTAAGGTACTTTTTTTCAATTTTTTTTTTTTTTAATTCACAGCTGATCAATCTTAGACATGACAAGGCTTCCAGAGCACAGTTCTTCTCACCAAAGGTGAAGCCACACAGCTACAGGCTCTTTTCATCATCAGCTCCTGTCAGGGCTTTGGCACAGCTTGGACTGCTTTTCTTAGCAAGGCACCAGCTACATTAAATAAACAAACAAACAAACAAATAAAGCTTAATTTCTCTGAAAAAAAAATGCTGTGGCAGCAATCTGCCAGCCTTGCTGGTACATCTGAGACTTTTATCAGCCAGCCCTGCCTGCACATGTAAGGCTCCCATCAGGCACTGGAGGGTGAGTGTATTTTTCCAGATATGTTTCCAAGGGCAAACTGCACATGTCTTGAGAAGATGTGGGAAGAGTATTTGGACTGCTGTGCCCTAATGGTGATAAAACCGCTGTTTAAAGAGTCTCTTCTTTAATAACAAGTTTTCACCACATCACAAAGATTTATCCATCACTGGGTTTTGAACATCATTCAGTGCTTTTTATACACAAAGTCTATGACTCAGTTAAGGCTTTATTTTAAAACTTCAAACTCAGAGTACTCTTCAATTTCCTCTGTAGGTTTCTACATGATTGTCTGGGGTAATGTGTTGGGGAGGAGAGCCTTAGGGGAAACATCAGCAGGCTGTCAAAATCCTTTTAATCCTATTGAGCAGAAGTAAACTAAATCTTAGTGGCTTTCATATTTGTGAGATACCTTCATTTTTCTGAGTCTCAGTTCATTGAGAAGATCAGTATTTTAATCCTGCTTTACCTGGTACTGCTTTCCTCTGTTAAGTAATTGTTTAGAAAAGGATTTAGTGAAAAGAAGATTAGGGAAATGGTAAGGGCATGGAGAGCTGGTCACCAGAAATAACACACTGGTAGCTTGAATAATTGGTCAGCATTAGCTGCAGTGGGATGTATCTCATTGGAATTAAGCTTTGATGCACCTGAGTTTCCCAGGTCCTTTCACAGAGAGTTATGAAGCAACAGACTTTCAGCAGGAAATATTAATGTTAGGAGCTGTAATTACCTACATCACTCTCTTGATTTGAGCACAAGCCTTCTGTGGGTGTCCTCTTATTGCACAGTGCACTGAGCAGAGGGCCACCCACCCTCACTCTCCCCAGGCATGGGTCTAACAAAGCTTCCTGAATCTCTAAAGTAGTGGGTGGGCTATGTTCACCCACCATATCATGCCAAATTTTACACAGTGACAGGTTTGGACTGTCTGAAAACTCTTCAAGGTGACTCCCAAGCACACCGTAATTTTCAGCTGTGCTGTGTGATATAAACAACTCTGGAACCTGAATGTAACACATGGGGGTAAAAAGGTAATGTGATAAATACAGCCGTTCAGAAGCAAGAAATTGCTTTGAGAAAACCTTTGCTTCCAGCCTCAGTTTTTCCAATGGTTACATCCATTTCAGATCTGAAGAAGAGTCTTATGAAAGTTGAACGAGACTTGTCTTTGTCCTCAACAATTTTAGTTGGTTTATATTACCAGGTAATAAAGACATTAAAGATAGTTCATCCCTATGGAAATAAGCCACTCCAAAAACATAAAGGTTTTTGCCAAATTCTAAAATAATTATTCGGTCAATTTCTTTATTTTCCTTCAGCAGGCATTAAGTATGAATTAATTTTAAAATGCTATGTGCCAGATGACATACATTAAGTGAAATAATTAGAACCCAAATCATGATGATAGTAAAGTGTCACAGAATGAGCTGCTGCTTCTAATACCAAAGAATGACCTAAGCAATACGAAGCACAAATGAGAATTTCAGCACATCTCTGTAACCCAGCAAACTTATTTTTCCTTCAGTTCCTCTATTGGGATCTTACTCAGAGGTTAAATTATTCACCTTCTCAATGGCTATTGCAAAAAATACAACACTAACAAGCACCATGGTATAAAATAAAATGTGTGGTATGGCCAGACAGCCTGTTGGAACTGTTGGTCTCCCAGCTCTAGCCCTTGTATGCCATAATGGGGAAGCAGGATCAAAAACTCATAGCACCACCAGAAGGCTAGGGCACTTGTTTCGTTAATATTTAAATATACATACAGCTTTCAGCCCTTGACAACAGCATCTCCATCAATTACACAGAGAAGCCCTTGAATACTGCCTGGATTACTCCCAACTCATGTTGGACAGGGTTTCCCTCAACCACTCAGACTATTTGAGTAAAGCTCTTAATAATTGTCTTATTTGCTTTTCTGTTTGCTGCCAACATACAGAAGTGATTTCACTGTCTCTCTACTCACTGCAGATCCCTGATCTCCTCACCTCCTTTTCAATGGCAATGGCTCCTTCCCAGTACCCTCAGACATTGCACCCCTGCTTTGTCTTTCAAAGGTTCCGGAAAAAGTCTTTTGTCAATAAAGTTCTCTAATCCACAAATTCTTGTCCTTTGAACTCTCATTTGTTCCTCTGCTCTTTTCTTCAGCGTCACTGTACACTAACCTTAAGCCATCATCTGCCACATCTTAAACCCAGATTTCCTAAGTATGCCCATGATATCCCTCTGATATTTCCCCACTCCTTCCCTCTGATATTTCCTGCCTGTTGCTGATGCTCAGCCAAGGACCAGAACACTGAACATCCTTTGCCTCTGGGAAGCCATACCAGCATCATCAGCCTTTCTGCAAAACTGCCAAATCCCCTATCTAGACTTGCCCTCTTATGCCTTTGAGAATGGAGCAGAGGAGTGGGAAGCAGATGAAGATTGTTAATGGGAATTCAGACTCAGCTGAATTGTTAATGGGAGAAGTGAAATACTGTGGGTTGAAGACTGAAATATGAAAGTGAAGGGCTTGTGGATTGGCTTCAGAGACACATTTTCACATCAGTTCTGCCTAAGTAACATATGTCATCATTCACAAAAAAATTCTGGGTTTTATGTGTCACATGGATAGAGTCACTTAGGGACAGAGAGCAAATGAGTCTTCTTTGGATCATGATACTGAATCAGTTGTTTCTTTTTATCCTTCACCATATCCAGAAAGGTCATTGATCAGCTTTTGGGAACTTGAGATCAACCTCCTGCAAAAAAATTATTGTAATATATGAAAGAACTTATTAAGACATATTTTTAAGTATCTTTTTATATGTATGCACACACATACATGTATACATATATAAGTATAGAATATATGTGAATGAATGTGAGAGAATAAATGATATTATCTTTTTAAAAACTCTTATTGACAACATTTAATAATAGAAAGAAGAGAAATAGGGATAGAAGAGAGAGGATGAAATAGTTTGCTATCTTATTTGCAAGAATAAGGTGGCAATAACTATGAACACAGGCAATATCCATAGAATATCTTGTAAGCAAAGAAAGAATAATAGTCTCAGCAAAGGCTGAAAATGAAAGTGCTGGGAGTAACCTGTTTTGTGAGGTTTACATGGGCTGTGTAATCTGCTTCACTTGGAAGAGAATATCAACTCTGCTATTACATCCTCTTACTAATAGCCCATCTGTCAGTCTTCTGACACAAGGTATTTTGGTAAAAAAATTGTATGTTTATCACAGAAACAGTCTTAAAAGGTAAGCTAAGTTTTAATATCTTATGGATCATTTTTATTTTCCATAAGAAAAAATGGGAAATATTTTTGATGGGAAACAACAAAACCTTTATCAAAAGAATGAAATTTTGCATCTAGAAGGCAATGTTTTAATGAAAATCCTTTTAAATACCAAGAAAAATTTAAAAAGAGCCAATATTTGAAGGACACAGAAGATAAAAGCAGAGACACTTATTCTTCATTTGCTAGAAATAAGTAAATTAATCAGGGAAGGGGGAGGGAGAATGTTGAATATTGTTGTTTTAATCTCTTTTGCAATGTTCATGTTTGCAATCTAATACAGAAACATTTACAACTAATCTGAGACATCTTTTCAGCCCTGAGTTATGTCTGTTCAATAACAATTTTCTAAATCTATCTGGTTCTGGGAAGTGTTCCCTGAACACCGAGCTGCCCCAGTTTAAGAACACAACTGCTTTTCATTCTTGAAAAATATTTCTCTCCCAGAGGTGTAAAAAAATATCTCTAGGGGATTGAAAGCAAGATTTTCCTGTGATGGTCCTTCATTCAGACTTGTCTTTGCAAGGCATGAAGTTTGAAGAAATAATTTTGTCTCAGTTTTTATGAACTGTAAAATCAGTGATATTTGCAGGAGAAAAATACTTGCAAAACTATTCTCTGTAAAACATCTTTATCCAGCACTGAGCAAGCCAGAGATACAGGGTTCAAAATATGCTAGCAATGCTCAGGAGAAAACCTCATCAAACAACAGACATAATGGCACTTGCCATGGCAGGAATTATACATTTTGTATTTTATTTTTGCCCATCTCCCACTTTTGAGAAACTCGTGATGGAAATAAATAAAAGGCAGATGTGATAGACCAGGCTCTGGAGTAGGTTCCTAACAGCTTTCCACAGAGCACACAGAGCTATAAATGTTGCAAGTATTTTTCATGAGATTGATCAGTTGGAGTTGTTTCAGCTTGCTCAGTCTAATTAGCATCTTTGGGAAATCCTAGATTTTTTTCCTTCAGGCTTGTGGTTCATCTTCAATAGGCTTGGGAGAGATTTTGATTGTGCAGGTGCATGGTCAGGGAGATGCAGCTGTTTGCACACTGTGGTGCTGACTGTCAGGGACATCTGTGCAGGTGTGAACAGCCTCTGGTGTGAAGCAGAGCTGCCACAGCCTCCTAGTCAGGGAACATTCACATGTCTGAGCCTAGAGCATGCAGTGTGTGTGATGACTTTGGCTGTTTTCAGCTTTGGACCACCAGGCACCTCAGGTGCAAGTTCAGGATAAAGCCTCCTGTTTCTTTTAACATCAGGCAACTGGCAGTAACTTTGCTGGTATCATCTCTCAGAATTAGCAGGATGATGCATTTTGCTCTTTCTCAACACTTTATGGGTTCTACAGCTGCTGCCCTTTTTTTCTAAGCACCAAATCTCTATGAGATTCTGGCTTCTCTGACTCAAGATCACAGAATAAGCTGAGTTAGAAGGGACCCACAAGGATCATTGAGACCAACTCCTGGCCCTGCACAGGAGACCTCAAGAGTCACACCAGGTACCCAAGAGCATTGTACAAATGTGTCTTGAACTCTGTCAGGTTTGGTGCTGTGACCACTTCCCTATTCCAGTGCCCAACCACCCTCTGGGTGAAAAACCTTATCCTGGTATGCAGCCTAAACCTCTGACACATCTTCAGGCCACTGCATCCTGTCCCTGGTCACCCCAGAGCAGAGATCAGTGCCTGCCCCTCATTTTGCTCTCACGAGGAGGTTGCAGATTGCAGTGAGGTCTCCCCTCAGTCTCCTCCAGGCTGAACAGACCAAGTGACCTCAGCTCCTCCTCATTCAGCTTCCCTTCAAGGCACTTCACCATCCTCATTGCCCTCCTTTGGACACTCTCTGATAGTTTAATATCCTTCTTATATTGTGGTGCCCAGAACTGCCCCCAGCACTCGAGGTGAGTCTGCCCCAGCTCAGGGCAGAGCAGGACAATCCCCTCCCTTGCCCAGCTGGCCATGCTGTGCCTGACGCCCCCCAGGTAAGGGTTGGCCCACCTGGATTTTGCAATCCCTTCTCATTTCAGTATGAAACAGGAGGGGTTGCTCATAAGCTGCAGGTGAATACTGTACAGCAACAAAATGTTGACAGATTTCTTTTTCATGTAAGTGGCATCTCAGATAATAAGATTCAACCAGTTGGAATAACATGTGATCTTCATTTTTCAGTTTTCTCTGGACTCTGGAAGAGTACTGCTAGAGAAATTAGTCAATCTGCCTCTCTCTCTAGTTTGTTTTCAGGCCTAATCCTCGTTGGATGTTTAAGTCTTCTATTTCAGCTTGACTGGTCATGAGCAACTTTGGCAGTAAATGGAGCTGATGGGCAGAATCCTTACAGGTCTAAGTGTTATTATGCATGTGCTTTTCTTTATGGAGTCAGTACATGTGCCAAAAGTCTGCATTCTTATTTGTGTTCAGTTCCCCATTTAGTGATTGGTTTTTAGCACTATTTTGTTTCACTAGGAAAAGTGAAAAGAAGAATGTACTATTGCCCTTAACAATATTTCACATTATGAAGATGATTTAATGTATGCCTTTATCCTCCTGAAGTGCATTCTGATCACAACTGCAGGGTCAGGGTCACATCAACACATGTATAGAATATCCTGTAAAACACTTCTATGGCAGCTATAAAAGAGAGCAGTGGAGTGCAGTGTTGGAAAATGTGTTTCCTACTTAGCAAATAAAAGTCACCGACTTTAATAAATGATAAATCACATCCTATCCTCAGCAGGAAATTAAATATTTCAGATGCTAAGAGCTCTTCAGGATCACATGCTGTGAAATATTTGCATTTCTCATCAGTGCCACTTTTCTATTTACAAAACATTCCAATCCACATGATTTTTCTACTTCTTCTGGCAGAGATTACACAATTTGATTTTTTCCTTTCTTTTATTTTATTTTTGGGTGGTTTTATCCTCAAGAAAACCAGTCAGACTAGCCAAACACAGCATGATAATCAGTGCTGAAAGGCATATGATTGCCATCAAAACAAAAAATGCCTTTTAAGCAACCCAATCTTCTTCACACTGAGTAAGGAGTTCAAACAAACTACACCACGTGACTGTAAAACTGAAGTAAAAATGAAACATTTCCACTGAATTTCCCATATTTCCAGAAAATTGAGAAAAGACATGCTGCTTATCAGCAAGAACAGTTGTAAAACCCAAATGCTTTTGGAAAAAAATACTGAAATGGAAATAGGTATTCCATACTGAGGAGCAGACATGACCAAAGATTTTAATAAAACCATAAGGGGTATGTTTCCTGCATTAGCTTCATAGAAGTTAAGGTATTCCTCTGGCCAGACTTCTGTATTTCCAAAATCATTCAACTTCACACAGTAGTGATTGCAAGTGGAATAGATAATTTGAATTTGTTTTTAAAATATCTTCTGGAGATGTGATGATGATAATGATGAAAATAACTGGTACTGACTTGTAAACAAGATACAGAGAAAATCTGTCAGGCTTTAATAATCTCAGTTGCTTAGGGAGTGTACCTAAATTCTATTTTTAATTTGTCCAGTTTCCACTCAGAGGCACAGGCTGTTGTTATGCCTTAGAGTGAGGAGCTATATCAACATAACAGTAATGTTTTGCTGTGTGTTTGAGTGAAGGCAAGATGACTGTATTGCATTCAGCTTCCTTCTCAGTCTTTGTTTCCATAAGCAACTCAAGCCATGTATGCTTTTTTTATCCCTCAGAAAACGTGTGCAGCTCATTCTGCATCCAACAGTCTCTATACCAAAAAAAGTATCATACTCTCCTTAACATCCTCAATAATCATATTAGCCCTGTTTGGTGTTAATATTTGGTGGTCTGGTCAAAATCCTTTAGAAATGTATCATTTTCCAGTATTCCATTTTTTATGCATACTGCAGCACATTTTGTTTGTTACCAAGTCCAGCTCATGCCGCACCACCAACTCTTCATCTGTCATAATTTATCATTCTGCCAGTATTTGTGGTATCCACAGGATTTATTGGCAAGGATTTTATTTCTATTTCCTTTTTTAATAAAGCTATTAGATTGAGCCAGTACTGGCTGCTGCCCAGCAGTTTTACACTAAACCAGTTAAGTGATTGATCTGCATCATACAGGTATTTCTAAGTGTTGGATAAGCACTCCTTGATTCTACAAGACCAAAATCTGTGCAGGCAGGAGGTTTAATTTTAAGATACTTTTTCATGTGCCCTCTGCAGCCAATGGAAAGATAAATTTACTTGTACTGGCATCCTGCTGTAAAATATACCCCATTAGTATGTGGCCTGGACCTGACTGTCTCACTGCACCTTGTCTGTAGCTGGAGCTTAGTGGACTATCTTGGCTAAATTGACTAATTAACTGTGAAATGACTGCAATTAAGTGATATGAACCCAAACCTCTGTAATTCAGTAGAACAGAAACACCATCCTAAGAAGCAAACTGGAAATACCACTGTAATCTCAAGCATCACTGTAGCATGAGCAGGCTTGTGATTACCTTTGCATTTCTTCACAGCAATGTGTCTGTGGAGAGCAGGCCACCCAAACAGGTCCAGAAACAGGACAGCACAAATTACATAATCAAGAGATAGACAACAGAGGGGGCAGAAGCCTTTTTTCAGCCTCCAGCCCAGCGAGAAGGTGGCTCTGCTTGTGCCTTGTTGACATGATCCATCTTGTCTGCATGATTGGGTCACACACCAGGAACAAGATCCACTGAAGGGCAAGTTTGAGGTAAATTAACGTGATGGAGTCAATGAAAATTAGATGTACATTATGAACAACAGGTCCTGATTTATAACCAAGTCTAAAATAACTGAAATACTCTTTTCTGGACCTGTGGCATATCATTCCCTCTTGGATGAAGAAAATTCAAAAGAAGCCACAGGCATATCAATCACATCAAAGTCTGAAGTAGCAGGAGAGTACTTGAGTTTCTTGGAATTGACACTTCTTAGACACGGCCTGGAATTCTAGAAAAGCTGGGGGGGCTGCTGTGACTACTTCCCCCCTCTTTGAGTGCCTCTACAGCTGACAGGGTGGCTGAGGGCTAGGGTACTTTCTTATTCGGTCATTAGACTTTGTTTCTTAAATACTGCAGCACTTGCCCAAAACTGTGGGAATTATGCACCATATTAAACCTTCTACTTCCACTAAAGGGAGCCACAGCGTATTTGCTACCAATTTGGAGGTTATTTTTCAACTCATCAGAAGAATATGATCAACTTTTGTTAAGAAGTAAAAAAATTGAGGCAGGGGAATGTTAAAAACAACATTCTTCTATTAGGAATAGCTCTTCTTTCCCAAAAGTATGTAAAATTCTTGCAATCAGGATTTTCAGTCTTTGCAATATAGTTATTATTCATTGTTGACTTAAATGTTACATTGCAGAGATTATTTCATCTGCCATACTTTATTAGCTCCCTGATGATTAAAGGGATACAAAGCAGCAGTTACTTAGGACTAAGATATCATCTCGATATTAGAATTACAAAGAGAAGACATTGAAGGTCAAGGAAAGGATTTATGGTTTTATACACAGAAGATTGAATACTGACCAATGTTTCAAAGTATGATTGGAAAATTTCACTTAGTGGTCATGTAGATTCTCATTCAAGAGAAAAACACTAATTACTAGGGACAGGGATAACTATAATTTGATAATCCTCAACTGCTCAAGTTTTGTTAATGCAAATGGATGAAAACTTTGAGTGCATCTGACTCTCATCATTGTTGTCATCATGTAGAATGTACCTCACCTGAGGTTTTGAAATTAAGTTACAGAGCTTGGCATAGGAGCACTCTTGCTTATTTTTACAATGTATTAGCACAATTGAAAAAGTATTTTTCTAACATAGGCAATGACCTAAAAATGAGAGCATTTGTACTCTGTAAGGCACCATTGGACCCCTGTCCTGTATGAAGAAGAATCCAAGGTGACTTGCTTTGTTATAGACACCCATTTTCTAGACATTCACATTTATCCAGGACACTCTCATCCAGGATATCAGCCAAAATACAATAGTCATAAAATATGAAATTATTAAGCTTTCCTTTAGCAACATTTAGGGTTAAATCCTCTATTTGACATAGGCTGGGGCCACAAGGACATAGTCCAGGTACGGATTGTTCTCTTGGTGGCCACAGAACTGCTGGTGAATTGCCTCTACTTCAGCCCAGCAAATGACAACCTGATGGCTGAATTAATGTTATCTGCCTTTAATTATCACAACTGAAGTTTAAGATCCAAGCCAACAACTCCTGGCTTGCAGATACATGCTACTACTCTGATACTGGGATGTATAGACATACAGTGACTTTTATTTCAGTGTTTTGAGAAACTGATTGCTTTAAAAGTCCAAATATTCTTGGGGATTGATCTTGGAGTTTAATCTGATCATGAGACTCTTTTATATATGCTGGTTTATTGCAGCAATATCACAGCACAGATCTTCCAGTAAGAATGTCAGATACAAGCAAGTAGCTCATCTTTTCCAGATGCCAGAAGCTAAACATTGCTTTGAAGTAAATCCCTGGATAATCCCCAAAAATCATTTAATAATAAAATGTAAGGAGCAAGAACCTTATTCCTTGTGCTGTAGAAATAGTTTTTCAGGGAAGGGAAAAAAGGTGGGGGTGATTTGCTTGGTCCCTATAGCTGGAAACACCTTCTACCATGTACACGTTTCATTCCTTGGTGAGGTGAACAAATATGTGACACCTCTTTCATTCGCATGCCCCAATAAACTAACCTGATTTTCAGTTTTTTTCTGAAAAAGGAAGTTGCTGCTTCCTTACCTGTACTAAAAGAATTCTATAGAGTCAGGAAAAGGAATAAAGTTATTTTATTTTAAAGAAAATGTTCTGTAAAACAAAATTTACAGTTTGTAAATGGCCTAATTTTACCCTTAATTCTGTTAAGAAAAAAAAAAAGAACATTCAGAAGCCTTGCCTTTATCCACCTTCATATATTCACCCAGTTAGGTTCCTCATTTGATAAGCATATGAAGGGAGAAGAAAAGTCATCAATACTTGAAATGAAAGAGAGATGTGAATCTGGGTCTCAGGAGAGGCAGCAAAGACAAAAGCTACAAAATACAAGGGCTTGAGTTTCGAGACTAGAAATTGTAAGCAACTTTAAAAAAATATATGTAACTTTATAGCATGAGAAGTTACTAATATACACAGAGAGGAATAAATAATACAACAATTCTCTTCTGTTTTGCCTTTGCCTTTTCACAAACTTGATTGAGAAACAATTAACTCAGTTTTCATCAATCTCATTGATGTAGCTCTCTGGAGTCAGTGCCTGCCTTTCCATTCATCTTGATGGCATTAACAAGCCCTAATTTAGGAGGGAGAGAGGCACTCTCCTCTCTGAGCACTCTGGCTCCTGGCAGCACGCTGGCCCTCTTGTTCACACTGTAAAGTAGGTCACACATGATCACAGACAGACACAACTCATGCTCAACTGCTCTTTTTTTTTTCAAAAGAGAAAGATTTTATCAGCCAGCTTTGTGTAACAGAGGAAAGAAAAGGAAAAGATAGAGAACCTTGTGTACTTTCTGCTCTCCGAAGAGAGTCATTTAGTAGTCTAGCATGATAGGAAGCAGAAACTACGTTTTGAAGTGTGAGGAACATGCTTTCTGCAGAAGTTGTGTTAGGTGTTAATTTAGCCCAGGTTACCCAAACACAGATCACCCTCTTGCCTAAAAACAGATTGAAAATTTGGCCATCCAGTAACAGAGATTTGAGTCATTGTAACTTTGAATAGTACTAATCCAAACAATCCAAATAGATTTATTTCAGTCTTCACAATAAATGTTTTCTATCAATGTACAACATAACTTTTCTTGTTCAAGTATGTTCCTTTGAGCAATACAATCAAATTTGGAGGTAAAAGGAAAGGTGAGGCAGGAGGCAGATCGGCTTGCCTCTGAAATGCACTAGAGAGGCTTGAGATTGAAATATTCTGGTTGCATTTGACACTCTCCCAGAATGAATAGGAAAGTTGCCATTTCAGTATGAAGACTAAATTACATAGCTGGTAACAGCTCTTGGTGGTTGTTGCACAAGAGCATTCAGTAATGTGTTTCTACAGATTATTTCAAGTCATTCAAGCAATATGCAATTTTGAGACTTCAGCTGGCTGACATCACTGCAGACTCAAGTAACTAAAAGTCATTGTCTCTTCTTACACATTAAGCAAACTTTCAACCTGGAATTACCCTAGTGTGTGTGGTTGGGGTTGGATATTGGAAAAAGGTTCTTCACCATGGGTTATTTGGCACTGGAAAAGGCTCCCCAGGGAAGTGGTCACAGCACCAAGACTGACAGAGTTCAATAAGCATTGGGACAATGCTTTCAGGCACAAGGTGTGACTCTTGGAGATGGTGCTGTGCAGGACCAGGAGAGGGACTCAATGATCCTTATGGGTACCTTCCAACTCAAGATATTCTGTGATTCTGTGAACAGCACTTTCAAGTGCCAGTGCAGATACTGGGTTCAGCATCTTCTGCTTTGATCCTAGAACTGGCTACCAAATTGAAAGATTTTTTTTTTTTAATCAGTTAACAGAGTTAAGTTCTGTAGCAGCAAATGTTCAGGAAACGTATGGGTGATCTGCTGATCCAATATTTTCTGCTTCACAGAGCAGAAGATGTTATAGCTAGATTAGATCATATTAGGCACATAGTGTTTTTGTGGCGCCAACCAACTTGAGTTGTTTGGTTATAGACAGTTGTGCTCACCCAAGAATGAGCCAGTATGTTGACCTGGACTAGTCTGGATTTAGTTGTAGCTAAGCACTTCCAAGCACATGACAGATGTGTACCAACACTTACCCAATGGAATCAGAGA
>VZTT01070274.1:82712-106777 GCA_013400855.1 Buphagus erythrorhynchus
AAGGACATCGAGATGCTGGAGCATGTCCAGAGAAGGGCAATGGAGCTGGGGAAGTGTCTGGAACACAAGCCCTGTGAGGAGCAGTTGGGGGAGCTGGGGGTATTTAGCCTGGAGAAAAGGAGGCTCAGGGGAGACCTTATCACTGTGTACAAGAACCTGAAAGGAGGTTGTAGCGAGGTTGGAGTCAATCTCTCCCAGGCAACCAGTGACAGGACAAGTGGACATAGTTTCAGTCTGCACAAGGGGAGGTTCAGCTTGGACATCAGGAAAATTTTCTTCACAGGAAGGGTTGATAAACTTTAGAATGGACTGCCCAGGGAGGTGGTGGAGTCAACATCTCTGGAAAAATATACAAGAAACAACTGGACATGACACTTAGTGCTATGCTCTAAGTGGAGATCAGTCAAAGGTTGGACTCAATGATCTTGGAGGTCTTTTCCAACCTAAATGAATCTGCGATCTGTGCTTCTGTGAGCTGTTATATAGGCACAGGAAGAACTATATAACAACTGTAAGTAACCAAAACAGCTGAACAACACTTCCCTGCCTCCCACTCTGAGTATCAGGAGATGTAGCTTCAGTAGCCACTTCAGGCCAAGGGAATTCAAGCCTGCATATCCCACCTCCCATTAACACACTCAGTGTATCAGCTTTCTTGGGCAGGGGTCTTCTTGATGGAAGACTTGGGAACTGTGCCAATGACTGGGTGCAGTCATGCCTTAATTGGGGTAAGCAGTTTGAAGGAGCAAAAAGCCAGGCACTAAATTAAAAATGAAAGAAGAGATTTTCAGATACTTCAATACAATTTCAGCAAGTTCGTATTGGCTTACCAGAAGCTAAATTAACAAAGCTAATGCAGAAAATACTGTTAGGACAGAGATATGTCAACCTAAAATCGTATCAGACCATAGAAGCAATTAAGTTATGTTCAGCTTAAATAATTTGTCAGCAAAACTAAAATTATATCAGAGAATGAAGAACATGCAGGGGCTGAGGAAGGAACAGTGTCTGTTAAAAAAACATGCATTTAGTCTCATGGCATGCACCTCCAATAGAGACAATCTGTAGTGCCTGACAGCTGTGATGGAATCTCCCAGAGGGGAAAAAGTAAAAGGTAGAGAGCATTTTAAAGTAATTTTTGGGCTTCAGGGTAGCAGATTTAGAGATTCTGTGTACCAAAAGTAAGGCTTGGATATAGTTAGGTGTTTGGGCAAAAGAGCAGTATGGACATTCCTTGCCCACATCTGCTGAAGATGGTGTTGGGAGGGATGCAGCACATGTGGTAGCAAACTCCATCATCCCTGTTCAAGCTGCCCTGTACTTCCAGTCCCTTCACAGCATCTTAAACAAGGACCTGCATTACAACCTCACATAAAGCAAGGCATTTTACAGACACTCCCTCATTGGAGATGTGATGTGAGTTTTCACATGTCAAACATAAACAACATTGACTAGTTCCTGGCAAGAGAGCTCTCCAGAGCGGGAAGGGCAGGTATGATGGATTGCTTTAGAAAACTTTGGCATTTCTTTCCTCAGAGATCCTTCTGATTTCCAACCTATTATATCTGGTACAAGGTGAGATGAGACGAGATTGGCAGTGGCAATGAAATCCAGCACAGAGGCTGCAGTCAAGGCAGCTGCAAGAGGCCACTGGCCCAGGCAAGGTCAGTGGCTGGGCAGGAGCTGCTGGCTCCTTCTCCCTCCCTCAGCTGGCAGCACCCGGGGGCAGCAGTCAGCTGCAGAGGATCAGAGATCTGCTGCAGGGAGCCAGAGAGCTGCCAGCCTTCACACCCACCAGCTCCAACATTTCATATTTGGATTTTTTTTACTTTTCTTTACATGGAGCACTAGGTCTTTGGATGTGATCCAAATACATCTGTAATAATAGATAGCTTTCTGGCAAATGCAAGGAGGAGTTCATTGAAAGTTTCAGAGCAGGGTGTCAGATTGAAAGCATAGGAAGCCAGAAACTGCAGCATGCAGAAAGAGGACATGCATAAACAAGGCTGCCAAATCCATATATATTGTACTCAGAGTGCAGGTTCAGCAGAGCTTGAATGTTTTCTACAGGATCTTTTTAGTCTTGTTGAAATACTGCTCTTACACTTTGTTCTTCCTTTGATGGGTTAGAAACTAGTGAAATTGTGGAAGTGCTCTTGCTTCACAAGAAGGCAGCTATTAAGAGAAGGACAAGCACTCACATGAATAGCTTAAATTTACAAGATATTACATGTTACCAATATGCACTACTCTCTCATCCTTATTTGAAGATTTTGTTTGTTAAGCTTGATAAAAATATGTTTAACAGGAAACAAACAAACAAAACAGTGGAAGGTTTCTAAATGCAAATCTGTACTGAAATAAAACAGATGGTATTGCATGAGCTGCAGTAACAAGGCAGAGCTGGGATGGAGTCCTCTTGGGCAGTCCTAAAGTAGATATAACCAACAGTGTTAGTCCTTGGTTCAGATAGAGGCTTTGAGAGAGGGTTTCAGCTGGATGATATGAGATTTTTCAGAAGACCATCTGGGGAAGGATTTCAAAGGGATTTTCAGCATAGTATTAGCAAGTCTAGTCTCCTAGCAAGTCTTCAAATTGCTAGAAGAAACCCAAAAGTGCTTTGGGAAACATACTACTTTCTTCATTTGCAACTCTGCTGCAATACCTAAATTTAGAGTGAAGTTTATGGATAAAAAAGTAAGAAAAGAAAATCACATTTTTATTTGTGGGGTGAGGGGAAGGTATATGGGAAAAACAGCAAGGATTTATGTGCTCTGAGGTAAGTCCATGGACAAGACAAAGCAGGATTCAGATAAAGGCCAACTTTCATTATACACCCTCAAGAGGAAAAACCCTCATGTTAGATGCAAGACTTGTATCATATGTACAAAAAAGTTGGACAGATTTGAATATTAGAACAACCTTAGACAACCTTAGACTTGTTCTTTAGATCAGAGAAATCTGTAGGTAGTTACAAACATGAAGCATCTGCAATGCCTACATTATAGCCAGCAAATTAAGATCTCTCATACAAACATTCATAAGTCATGAAGTTCAATTTATCACTAATCCCACTATGGCATTTGCTGAATACAGGATATATCAGGTGGACCTCTGACATTTTGAATATTCTTACACAGAAATGTCCACATTATATTCTGGAAGCCCATCACCTGCATGCCTATAGGAGTTAGTGTACCTGCATTTCTTCTAATTGCAATAAAATAAAACAACAAACCCTATATCCAAATACTCTTCCTTTTTTACTTTTCTGATATTCCTTTTAACTCACAACATGCAATTCATAAAATTCACACTGCCAGCTGGCTTGCTCCAAGAATGAGGGACATGCATGTTAGAGGACAGTATGAGAAGTCCAGGTTTTTCTCAGGAATAGCAATTACCTGTATGAGCCACAGATGTTTGACAGCATATATTATTGCCATGCCATCTGCTGAGAAAAGCCAGAATCTCAGCTGTCTCTCAGGAGAAGGCAAGGGCCCGGAGGTTTGCTGTACCCTCCAGACATATATGCATTTTTTCTTCATCTTTAAAGTAAGCTCAGAAAACGTAATTATGCATATTTTAATTGCAAAGTAGTGGAGTCAATCACTGGGTTTTATTTGGGGCTTGATCTTACTATGCCTCAGAGTAATGAGATTTCATTTCTGTTCTTAAAAACTTTACCATGATTTTAGCTTAGTGTTTCAGAAACACCTTTTAAATGTTTTAATTTTCACGGTCCTGCTTTCAGATATTGGAAACCTATTTAATGGTGTGAAGACTCACCAGTTGCCCTAAAGTTCAGGAGGAAATAAAAGCACCCAGAATGACAAAAATTAAAAAAGCAGGTGCCGGGGCACGCCAGCCTGAGGTCTCCAAATGTCACAGCCCAGCAGTGTGACTGGGTAGACCAGTGCCAGTACCCACTCAAGGAAACAGCAGATCTGTTATTGCTGGCAAACTGATTCCTTCAACAAAGTGACCTCAGTTCTGAGTGAGGTCTGAAGTCATGATCACAAATGAATGAGCACAAGAAAAAGGACCTGTTTTTTCTCCTGCTCACCTCCTTCCCCAGAAGAGGGAAAAATACCACTGAAAACTAATTGGCCTCTTGAACTTTCAAGCCAACTGAAATATTTTGTAAAGTCAATGTGTCACATTATGAGTACTGAAGCTTTAGTTACACCTTTTCCTGACTAAGCAGAAGTCCAAGGAAATTCACCTGTTTCAAATGTTAATCAGAAATGAAAGTAGCAACTTTGTGAGCAGACATGGCATTCCTTTACCTATTCTTGTCTGCTCCAGAATTAGATTATCTTTCTTGTAGCTACCCTGGGGCCTTAGAGCAAATTCACAGTCTGGTACCCAGCCAGACAAGCATTAAGAAAGGTTTTTGCTTTTTCTAAGTTGCAGCAGTACCAGAAAGTGTGATATGATCCCTTCTTCCTAACTTGAGGCCTGTTATAGTCCATCTTCTCAACAGCTGTTGTTGTGCCTGAACAAGAAGGTTGCATCAAAGCCACAGCTCAGTCACTGCATAAGGAAAAAAACCTCCATTTTTATAGCTTTGCCAAGAATACGTATTTCTCCTTACTATGAATATTGCCACCTATGCCAGTAATGACCCCAGACAGAGGCCAGGTTCCTTTTAAGGAAGTGTTCAACAGAAGTCCTTGTCAATGTCATCAGCCATGGAATTGAGCATGGATGTCTTTTCATGCTGGTTTTTACCTAAAGAGTAGCAGAACTATGGAGACAAGTGCACAATACACTGCTGCTCATTGGTAGTCACCAGTTTGACAGCCAGATCACTCAAAGGAATTTTACTCTGTTGCCCTTCTGGGCCAAGAAGGAGCTTGAGAAAGAAGCCTCCTTTTAAGCAGTCATAACCTTATGTTTTCCCATTCAAGAGTAAGATGTGTTTTTACTTTGACAATTCTAATTAACATAAAGTACCAGGGAAGGTTTAGCACAGTGCTCAATCAAAAGGTCTCCTAAGTGGCAGATCTTCACTACAGGAATAAACATCCTCTTTTTCACATACTCTAGTGGAAGAGCGTCAGTGCTCCTGCAAGCCCAAAAGAGCCAAAGGGAGGTTACTATTGTGCCTATTTTTGTAAAAAACAGTTTATCTCAAGTAGATCTCCACTTTTGGTCTGAGTCACAGAGTAAGATTTAACCCATCATTGCTACCTTCCTGTCTATTGATTTCCCCTGCACAGCTGTTGCTTTGCTGTTACGCTTCATAGAACCACAGAATTCCATCACTTCTGCATATCCTGAGTCAGGAGCTATCCTCAAATGTCACAGCACCCCAAGACCACATTGCAGACAGTGTACCATTGTTATTTGCAGACTTGAGCTGCATCAGTTTATATCAGGATTAAGAGATTAATTTTCTTTGTCAGCATTTCCTGTACTGGACCCTCACCATCTTCCTTTTCTTGGTTTACCTCTTGCCTACTGTGATTTCTTCAAAATTTCTGCTTATTTTGAAGAAGGTTTCTACATTTTTGAGGATGCCCTTGGTTTTGGTGGTATGAGATCACATCAGTGTCAATAACCACAGGGCTGTTTAGCCAGATTTCCCAGCTCTTGCTGTCAAGACACTTCTGCAAATGACATGAATCACTTCCTTAAACTTCCAGGCTCAGAAGCCTCACTGATTTCTTCATGACCATTAAAAATTCTGGTCTTTATCAGCAGACTGTGTGCATTTGCCCTAGAGAGCAGGCATGATTTGTATCAGATGACATCAGTGCCATAAGTTTATCTCTTGTTACTGGAAGTCTCTCCTGAGAGAAAGAATACCATTGGCAGGATACTTTCCAAGAGAGATCCATAAGTGTGCTCCCAGATAGCTGCTTGTTGAAGTAAACATGCAAGTCAACCCACAAGCTGGCTTTCTTCTTGCATTTTTGAGTCATCACATTCACAAGATATCTACAAATAGCTCAGATTCACTTTAAATAAGTGCAAGTAATTGACTGCCTGGGGAGGCTGCACTTGTCTGCTCCAAATTGATTTGCATGGAAAGGTGCTTCTACTCTCCCCAAAAACTCTCCCAATACCACAAGCATTGCAGACAGATGTTAACACTAAGGCTGATTGCCTCTCCCAGACTGTAGTTTTGAATATAAAAGCCCTATTTCCCCTCCAAACAAACAAATGCTGGTTGTAGTAAGCTGCACACAGGATAGTTCCCAAAAAGCAAGAAAAGTAAAAACAGGAACTGATTTCATCCATATCACAACCTTTATATCTGGGCCACCGCAACAATCCTCAGTCAGTACTTTCAGTTCTCATTATTTAAATGGTGGATTTGAGTTTTCATGTTCCTACCATCTGCTCACACACAATACAGAGTTCCTCAAGCCAGTTATCTGAAGTAAAAATATCTCAAGATAATGACACAAAATTGAAGGACCTCAGAATTTCCTTTTAAAGAACACTCGAGCATGTGACACACTGCAAAACCCAACCAGGAAAGGCACCAGCTGCTTCATAATTAGAATATAGTTTTATTTATTTTGAGATTAGGCCAAAGTCAGTGAATATGCAAAAAAAAAAAATAAAAGAATAGGCCAAATCTAAGATTAGCTATTCTAGTCCCCATAGACTGACATGTTAAAGGCACAAGGGGGTAACTAATTACACATGTACAAACATGCTCAGCTCTCAGAGCAATCCAGGTTGGGGACACACTGCCTAGGGAGAAGCCCTGCAGAAAAGGCCCTTAGGGTCCTGGTGGGCAGTGAGCTGAGACCTGGCAGCAGAAATGTCAAAAAAATCCTGCACTGTATGGTCAGAACTACATCCAGCAGGCTGATGGAAGTGATTATGCCCCTCATCTCAGCAGTCATTAGGACATATCCAGATACTGCATCCAGTTTTGAGGTGAGTTCAGCAGAGGACCCACAGGATCCTCAGGGGTTTGGAGCACTTGCCCTGTGAGAAGAGGCTGTGAGACTGAAGTAGCTCATCCTGGCTAAGCTTTGGGAGTGCTTAAAACAGCCCTCAGCATCTGTGGAAAAGTGACCAAGGAGTTGGAACCAGGTGGTGAATGTTGAGAGAGTGAGAAATTGTGAATAAAAGCTGAAAGTAGAGAGGTGCAGAGAGAAGATAAGGAGACCCTTTCCCCTCGGGACAGTGGATCAGAGGTGTGTGTTGCCTGGGGAAATGTGCTGGCTCCATCCTGGGAGTTTTCTGAGGCACAAAAGGGCACAGCTCTAAGCAGCCTGCTGTGGGCTCAGAGGTGACCCTGCCTGAGTGGAAGGATGCACTGGAGACCCTCCCTTCCCTTACAAACGCCCCTATGATCTTGCAGTCCTATATAAGTTACTCTTCTATAGCATTGTTACTTAGAAAGATGACAAGTAGAAAAACATGTGGTCAAAAATATCAATGCTTAGCAACCATCAGAGTAATTCCTGGAAATCCACTTAAAGATAATTGCAGGGGCAGGATTATGCACTTATTAGCTGCTTTTTGCCATTAGAATAGCACATTACAGACAAAGGGAGGTCTAAGAACTTGCTTGACTGCTTTCTGATAGTTTTTTGTTTTTTTTTTTTNACAGGGCTTAGAGGATAGGTCAAAATGGACCCATTATGTCAACCCTGTGCCTCATACTTGCCTCAAACAAATTAATGCCTGAACAGCACAAACAGAAAAGAAATTAAGTGCCCAGAGACCTTTGGTACATCGATACTAGAGCCTAGCTTTATGCCATAACTACTCAAAATGCTAGTCATTGCAACATAGTTCTTCTGAAAGCATGGGAGTAAAAGGGAGATAAATCCACTGTTTTGTTACTTGTCTTCTCACAGAACCCCATATCCCATCTCCATTACATAAAAACATACTACAGACCTATTGTTAAATTGATTCAGGTGGTCCAAGGGCAAGCAGATCTCAATCAAGGAAGCAATTTTATTGTCTTAGCCTTCTTTAACCCCAGCATTCTCTCTTTGTGCTCCAAATCCACTTCTTCCTGTAGTTCTGTATTTCTCTAGAAGAAATTTCTGATTGCAGGGGTGCTGAAAGCAAGTTAAATGTTCCCAATGAGCCTTTTGGATCTGAAAGTCCAGGAATTGAGCTGTGTCCATTTGATATAGTGGACTGAAATGAAAGACCAGGGGAGAGAACATTAATTTTTGTGGGTTGAGCTTGAGCCTCCCTTTTTATTCTAAAAGGTAATTTGATTTAATTATTTGCCTTTAAGGTAGAGTGTTCTTGAATGAAAAAAATAATTAAATAGAAACAGGACAGTGATCTTTGTGCTAGTAAGGGCATATGAATAATAGCACTATGACCCACTGGCAGAGGAGGGGTAGGGAAGGAAGAAAAACACTGGGCACTGGGACTCCCTCTTCATTGGTCATCCCAGAGCATCATGTGGCCACAGTTCCTTTTTAAAGATAAGTACTCTTCTCCTGGAGCTCATAATATTCTCCTGTCCTGCACTTCTGTTTGAACCTGTGGAAAACATCTTTCTAGCCTGACAAAATGTGCGACCAATTTGTGGGCACCTGGAAGCTCCTTTCTAGTGAAAACTTTGAGGACTATATGAAAGAACTGGGTGAGAATTGTTATTTCAACTTCTTGGTATCTGGAGCAGGGAAGGAATGCCAGTTTTGAACTTTACTCTTTACTTGCTTTTTCTGGCTATGCTGCTTATTAAGGGGGGCTTAATCCACTATTTTGATCAGATATTCTTAAACCAGAGAATTCGTCTGTTTCAATGTATGGTGTTAAATTCCTATAAAGCAGAAAAACTTTGATTGATGGGAATAATTTCAGGTAAGCCAAGTCGATGCATGCCTTATTAGTAGTGTTATAAATGGAAATAAAACACGTCTGGATTATTTTGCGTTAATTATCTTTTATCTTTGAACACGCAAATCAGTGTGATGCTAGAAAGCAATGAGTTTCCTTATGTCTGTGAGTAACACACTTAAATAACTTTAAAATGCTACTGGATTAAGAAAATTAGTTAATTGCCATGACTATTATATTGAATGAAACTCTGTAGCTGCCTCCAGTGAATACTAACAAAGACAATTGCATGGATTCATGCAGATACTTGCAAGATTTGATGTTTAACACTTTTCTCTAAAGGTGTAGACTTCTCACTTAGAATTAAAATTGGGATTTAAAAGGTTTCAACATTCTGTTAGTGTGTAGGAAGCAGGAGGTAACTTGTACTGATTCAATTAGTACGTGCTAAAAAGCTAGGGGTGGGTATTTGCAGTTTAGGGCAAATTATGTGACCTATTCTGACAGCTTTCAATGAGTGAGACTCTTATACTCTTAATCTTTACTCCAGATTTTACTCAGGACATAACCATTGCCAGATATTTCTTAATCATTTCCTTATATTCAACCTACCCCCTTGTAAATATAAAAAGCTTGCTTTTTTTTCCTTGTTTGTTTGTTTTGTTGCTTTTGTGGCTCAGAAACTGTCATGTGTTCCTGCTTATTTACATTTAGAAACAATTAGCATACAAGTTAGAGTACAAGCTACAAAAGTTATTCTGAACAAATCGATGTGCAAATATCTGACATTCATATAATCTGTCTTCAAAATATTGCTTTTACTATTTTTACAATGACAGGATAGAGAATTTCCTTACATCAACCCACCCAGCTTGGCCTGTAGCAGTACCAAGTGAGATTTTACAAAAGAATCTCTGTAAGATAGAATTATTAATACTCAGAAAGCAATAGAGGGAAAAGCACTGAGGGGTTTTTTTCCAACATATAAGACAAAATGATTGAGGGAAGATAAAAATTTCATAGTGCCTTATCTTATTTACAGGTGTGGGGTTTGCTACCAGGAAGATGGCTGGTGTGGCCAAGCCTAATGTAACTATCAGCATCAATGGTGATGTGATAACCATCAAAACAGAAAGTACCTTCAAAAATACAGAGATCTCTTTCAAGCTGGGTGAAGAGTTTGATGAGACCACAGCAGATGACAGAAAAACAAAGGTGAGTCCCGAAATGGCATTTTGCAAATACATCTCTCAAAAGGGATGTGGGAGCAGCAGGGCAGGGCTGTGATTTTAACATCCAGTGCAGAAATGCTGCCTCCACAGGTAAGACTGTTATGGGTGCTTTGTGCTTAGTGCTGTTTGGACCTGGAGAGTCTTCTCCTGAGACCAGAGCACCTGACAAACAGCCATACTTTGTTTTTTTATTTTGATAGAATGTCATAACCCTAGAGAATGGTGTGCTGAACCAGGTGCAGAAGTGGGATGGGAAACAGACTATCATAAAGAGAAAAGTGGTGGATGGGAACCTGGTGGTGGTAAGTTAATCTTTGTTACTTAATTGCTGAATTCAGTGTTCAGAATTCATGTTTGGATGATGTAAGACTTTGGATTCAAACCAAGGGAGGGAAAGCATCTGAAAGGGCTCTGTGCACTTGGTGAGAAGTCTCTGATTGAGTCTAGAGGTTAAAACTGAAAAGCTGTTAAAGTTAGAGAATGGTATGGAGGTGCCTGTTCTCCATAGCAAGACATGACTGGGGAAGTGTAGGAAGAAAAACCCAACATCCCTATCAGGGAGACTTATATATATCAGAACCCCTAAGCCCTGGACAGTATGGAGGAAGCATTAGCAAAGCCCACTTTAAATACATCCACTCTAGGCTGATACAGAATACTCCTGCTCACCTTCAGCAGAGGCTGAGAGCCATCTGTGGGAATCCTGCTATGCATCACCAACAACTGTGTTAATAATAGAATGGTAGAGCAAAGAAACATGTGTCCAAGCTCTGTTGGTTGGTTTTATCTGGTCAGAGACCATTGTGCTTGACTTGGTGCCAGTAAGGCCCACCTTCAGGCTATGGCTTCCCAGCTCTGCTCTATAGTTTTAGAAAACATACTTTGAAGAATCTGGGACAGGAATAAATCTATGTTCATAAAAGGCTGCTGAGATTCCTACATGCTGCAAAACAATACACGTACACAAAATTCCTGAAGAGTTCTGCCCTCCCCTAGGGAAAAATAATGTATCCATAAATTCAATATTTAAATTTCTTTGGATAGAGACCAAAGGAGAAGAAATAGAAATCGTTTTTAATAACAACTTCACTAAGAAAGATTGAACAAAACAGAGTTTGATCTAACTGAAGAATAGATGAGGACAGAGCCCAACATGCAGAGGCTGACACTAGCAGCTGCAAGTCTGAAAGCTCTCTGTGTGTGCATGTGTTGTGCTCACGTGTGTGAAGAAGACAAGCCACAGCTGCAAAAGGTGAAGGAAAAAAAGGTTAATGCCCAACTCCAGGGTCCAGTCAGCCTCCACAGAAGTCCTAGGAGCCTTCTTTAGAGATTTTTAAGAAAACATGAGAAATCTCTGGGGGGTCAGTAGAGCAGTTCTTGAAAATTACTTCATTCCTTTGCTTGTTTTTTAGTCTTCTGTTGCTGAAGCTCTCAAAACTGAGTTCCACTCTTTTATCAATTGCCTTTAGAGGCGGAGAAATAAAAATTTTTCTTAAACTGGTTCTCAATAGATAAGTAATTCTCTACCTTCTGACTAACAAACATTTATTAAGAGTTAAAAGTTTATTGAATTATCTTTTCTTTCCAGGAATGCACCATGAATAATGTTCTCTGCAAAAGAACTTATGAAAAAGCATGAAGAAGCCACCTTTACACAGGACTAATGCTTAAAGCTGGAGTAGAACAACTTAACCAAAGGAGAAAAGCCCCACAAATCTGTTTTAAAGAGAACTGTACTTTTTTTCAGATCTATCCCAAAGCAGTTACATGCATTTAGTCTAATTTGTTGTGCCTATTCAATAAAATGTTCTGCTTTCTACAATGTGTGCTTATGCTGGAGTTTGTCAGGAAGGGGCTTGGGGGCGATGCAGTGTGGGAAGGAGTGCTGTGCAGAAAAGCACCGTGTGACAGCCAGTACCACACTCAGCCATGTCACCATTTCACTGTGGAAAGAGCACCGCAGCCAGTCCAGTGGGTGGCACTTGTGTCACAGAGGCAGATGGACACCTGAACACAGGAACATCACCTGGTGAGTGGGGGTGTGGGCCACCCCCTGCAAGGACTCTGTGCACAGCCAGGGGAAAAATAGGGCTGCTTTTCTTCAGGCAGAGATGGTTGTTCCTGGGGCAGGGAGATGGATGATCTGTGGATGCCCAATTTTGGCTTCTAAACATGAGCAGAGTACCAGGCACCTCCTCCATGCACAAATGCAGACAATTTTAAACCTGGGGACCATTTGAAGCATCTTGATCTTGTCCTTTTCCACCTCAAATGTGAAATTATAGCAGTTAGAGCCTTCACCTGTGATTATTTTGTCAATGTGCCTGTCTTGAACATCTCATTTTGTCCTAGATAGGCTAAAAGCCTTGAATTAAAAATCATAGCTTAAAAAATACTCAGGTTTACTAAAAGCTGGTACAAGTTTGCTGGTGGTACAACCTTCTTTATTCCCTACATGCATTTTCTATTAGCTTATTAGGCTTGATCAGTCTTGGGAACATGAGTCTTTCTAGATGCAAAGCCCTTTGGGACACCATGTTTTTCAATTCTGCTTATTTTAAGAAGAACTGCCATCTTCTACTGCCCATAGGCCTGGTTTCCTGTTTCAAAACTTTGCATCTACAGAAGCCATGATTTCAATACCTGGGAGGGCTTAAATTGAAGACAAAAAAAAATAAATAGAGATTTCTAGGAAAAATTTGGACAATAAGTATAACAATGTATGCCTCAGCTGCTAAATGGGGAAATGACCATATCTTGGGCAATTAAAATGTCTGAACCAAATTCCACATATTCCTGACATTCCCAAAGTCATCTGTCAGAGGTGAGGGTGCTGAGTCCCTACTGCTAGCAGCAGAGACCTCTCATACACTTGAACTTTGCTCTGCATAACTCAGGTTGTTACCAAATTTTTGCACTATTTATACAACCAGAGAGGGAAATGGAAGGACTTTTACATTGTGCATGAACTGAGGAGTTATTTAAAAGCGATGCTAAAGACTACCAGTAAATTCTGCTGAAAATGTTAAAATAACCATGAACAAACAACTCCTGTTTTTTAACCTTGGCTTCATTGCTTGTGAAATCTCACAAATTCAGAGAACAGCAATTGCATATGGAATGGAATAATGCTTTGGAGTACTCCATATGTACAGTACTAAAACTACTTAGCACTTAACAAAACCAAAGTTATTTATGAGAGCTAGGATACAACTACAGTTTAGTGGCAGCAAATCTATATGAGAGTGATGATTGTAAGAAGCAGAAACATTGACTTAAATAAACTACATATAGACATTAAATATCAGCCCATAGTATTCTATCATCCATAGATTTGGAAATACTCTGCCAGAGATAAAATTTCCAGCATTTTGATATTCATATAGCAGATTTTATTTTCCAGAAATCTTACATTCTGAATGCAGCCAGAAGTTACAATTGTAACATTCACAGCCTAATATTTCAGCAAAGGGTAATCTCTTCTAAAAGTATCACCATTTATTTTGGTACTTAGGGAATGACTTTGAACTTTGTGAATGAATCAAGACACTTAATACTTCAACTTTTAGAAATTTCAATGAAGTGAAATTCTGTCTATAAACCTGAACAGGGACAGCACCATGAGGAAGTATGAGTGATGCTTTTCTTAGAATATGAACATGTCTGGAATTTATTCTCTGAAGAAGGACAAAATTTATTGTCTGAAAACAGCAGCAGTCTAGTGACTGCTTGAATGAACAGAGGTGATTCCTCTCTGTCAAGAAAAGGTGTGTGCTCTCAGACCCAGATGGAGGTGGGAGCACACATTTCTGAGGGCAAAAGTCAGATCAGTGTCTTGTCCTTACCTGCAGAGCAGCACAGGTCTCCCTCTCTCTTCTGTCATGATGAACAATTGTCCAAAAGTCAATAACCACCCGAGAGCATTCCTTTCTGCCGTAGAAGGATCTTACTAAACCCCTACAAACCCATGGGCAGCACACTTATCACAGCAGGCACCTTGAATGCTGAGAGGAGAAGATCTCTGCCTCACCATATTCACTCACTACTCCTTTACAGATTTCTTGGACGACTAAAGGGAAAGGCGACTCACACCCAGTGATTTTTGGCAGTTCAGCAGAAAGATAAGGAAAGGCTTATTCTGAGCACTGACCTATCAGTTGTTTTTCTCTTTTTCTTTTAAATATTTATTTCCACCAGAAAGAACTTGAAGGACTTTTGTGTCCTGGTCAGTCAAGCCCTGTGTGTATGGTGCAGTCTGGACTCTTTCCCTCAGCCCAGCTGTCCTGGTCTGGTCTTGTAGGATGTCCCAGCTAAGGGGACAAGAAGCTATTTGCACCTTCTAATGTAGCTATAGGGAAAAGGGAGGCTGCTGGCCCCACGTTCAGGGTTGATCCTTCAGCTTCATAGAGTCAATGCTAAAACATCCTTGCTGACCTCACAGAGGTCCCTCTTTGACCTCTGTTCTCCCCTTCTATTTCTGTTTTCTTCATTGCTCCCCTGAGAATCTGTTTAGACTTTTTTTGGCCTTGAATTTGCCTAGATCATATTTCCTTTAAAGAAATTCACATAAATTTACTTTCTGTATTTTTTTAAATGGTATATTTATTTCTAAATAGTCACTGAATTTTCAGTTCTCTATTTGTATCAAGTTTTACCTTTATCTCTTGTGCTTCTTCACAATCTCCAAGTTCAGTGTTTTAAATCCTGTTTTACATCAACCATAAGCAAAATAAGGGAGTCAAGGCTCTCCCTTATCGTATGTACTCACAGTCCTAGACTCCTTTTCCCCTTAAAACTTCAAGAAAAGATTGGTTTCCACAATTATTTCTACTGAGATATAATTCCCTGCTCTTGTTCTTTCTAAACTGTAAGTCCTTTAAATGAAAGTACTGATTTTTCCTAGTGACAAAGAGATAGATGGTAGCAATGTCAACATTGTTTGAGACTGCTTAAGACGGGTTTTGTCTGAATAAATAATTCTCTGTTACTTTTGTTCTTAAGGTTACTGGTACTGCAGTGTAGCTGTTCTATTCTGACTAATTTTCTCTTCTTGAATTTCTTTGGGCCTGATTTTACAACATCCCAATCATCTTTTATTTCCCAAAGGCACCAGCCTTGTCTTCTTAAAGTGCCTTTATGTGGATAAGACAATTAAATAAAAAAAACAAAGAATGCTTGAGGAGCAACGGTAGAATATTTTCATATTATTTATTGCACAATAATAGGTAGTTTCATTTAGAAGTAGTTTTCTCATTTCCAGCAATAGGATAAAAGAGCTAGCTATTCTTTATACAAAATGTGATATTATGCATCTCTGCTTTAGAAGAGTTTTGTGTAGGCAACACCTTCAAAGACTGACACTTACTTATTACAGATACAGCATCTGCTTCCTACTGTGGGGGAGAAAGAGTTCTTTGCCTTGTTAATATTTTCAATCACTCTAGACTTTTGCTCCCTGCATGAACTGCCATTAGACCTGTGCAGCAATGGAAGCTCTGTTCAGCTTCCCCTGCTGATGTTATGATTGAGGGGATTAAAAACATTTTGCATATGCCACCAAAATATGTGACTGAAGACCTTCTTATTTCCCACAGCAACCATATAAATCAAGGATTACAACAATTTCATTGCTCAGACTCTATTATTTACCTGTTCCAGTGTGTTCCCTTTTTTCCTTATGACAGCTTTCATGTCAGGACCCAGACCTCACTCTCCTTGGCACACCACCATTTCCATCTCATTCTTTCAACTCTAAAAACAAGAAATTTGGTCCCACAACCTATAACCCCAGTGTGTCTGCCTTCAAAATGTAGATCCAAAGAGTCTTTATATGTTGTCATAACCCAGAAATTAGATTCTTACAAAAAAAGGCAAACAGGTAACTATTGTTCACCCAAGTTGGAAAGAAACCTCTAATCTTTGCATGTACCAAGCAATAATTTTCTCCAGGAAGATGGTTTAAGAAGCGTAAGGACAGAATTACATCTGATGTGGTCTTACACTAGTTTCAGATAGTCTGGGGTGTCTTGAATTATAACGCTTATAATTCCTGCCTGTCACATACACGTGTGGTTTATGGATCTGTTCTTTGTGTCTGTTTTTTACTAACCATTAGACAATAGTTCTAAATGTGGATGTAACAAAAAAACCCAAACCATTTTAAATGCTGAAAACTCTAATCTTTCAATCTTTCAGTTTTGGCCTTGGCTTGTTCTGGGGGTCCTGGTACACACCAAGCTGAATATGAACCAGGAACATGCGTCGGCTGCAAAGGGTGAGTGATGTCCTGGGCTGCATTAGGAGTGTTGGAGGTTGAAGGAGATTATCCTTCCCTTCTATTCAGCACTGAGCAGGCCACAGCTGGAATGCTGGCTCCAGCTCAGGGCTCCCTAGTATAAGCAGTACATGGACCCAAGGAGGTTGTGGCATCTCTTCATGGAAGAAGGGAAACCTGAGGAAATCTGGCAATAGTGGGACACATTTGAATGCAATGCCTTATATGATTGTGCTGGCTTAAATCTTCCCTTTACCTTATGGCAGACCAGCTATCCATGTGCAGAAAGACAAAAAGAGAACAGAATATGTCCCCCTCTCAAGTCATCAAAGCTTCTTGGCTCTTGTTGGGGGTTGACACCTCTCACCAAGTGACTTTGAACTAAGAATCAGCACTTTAATGACTCAGCCTCTTTTCATGCCTCTTTTCATGCCTCTTTTCAAGCCTCTTTTCAAGCACAAGAGCTGATCTACGCTGATGCACTGATCTTCTGAATATGCCCAGTTGTAAAAGGGAGCCAGCGAATATTGTCTGCTTCTTCTTTTTGTGATCCTGTCTGGGATATGTGCAGGGAAGAATCCATAGCTTGGGATCATTTCTCTGATGCAAAGGGAGAAAACAGAACAGTATAACTCAGTTGTGCCTTTAAATGATAAAAAATGCAGACCCTTTCCAGGATGGATCATGGAAGTAAAATAAAACCCAAAAAACCACTTTGTACATCATCTTCTTGACTGTTCCTTCACACAATCCACATGGCTTTGATTTATCTGACTAGCACAGAGGTGACAATACTGGTAACACTCTACAGCTTCCTGAAGAGGGGAAGTGGAGGGGAAGGTGCTGATCTCTTCTCCCTGGTATCAGGGATAGGATGAGTGGGAAAGAAATCCGTTTCCAGGGAGGTTCAGATTTGTCATTAGGATGCACTTCTTTAGTGAGAGAGTGGTCATACACTGAAACAGGCTCCACAGAATGGTGGCCAAAGCCCCTAAGAGGCGTTTGGACGATGGCTTAACAACATGCTGTAACTTTTGGGCAGCCCTGGATTGGTCAGGTGTTGGATGAGATGGTTGTTATAGATTTGTGTTCTATATGGTGATAGCAGGAGAATAACACTGGGAGGACAGTTGGAGCTGGGTGTTGTAGGCAGGCAGTGTCCTGCCCTTGTCTCTTGTTGCTGACACCCCACTGCAGTGTGCCCTGACTGCTCTGTGGGTGCAGCAGTAGCGTCCCATCGCTGTCCCTGTCCCCATCCCCAGCCCCACGTGCCCCTCGTGCCCTGCTGCATTCACTGAAGGCAGCCAAGGCAGCGTCACCCAGAGCCTTGGTACTGGCACGGCTGCCTTGGACAAGGTGCACATTGTGTGGCCCTGGTGCTGCCTCCCCCATTGGCCAGCCCCGACTGCCACAGGCTCCGGACCTCTTTAAAGGAGACCACTACATCTCAGCTGGGCACACAGTCTCTGACTGCCACCAAGAGCTCCTGGGGCTGCTCCTCTCCCTGCAGGACCAGCGCCTCACAAAGCCTGTACCATGTGTAACCGGTTTGTGGGAACCTGGAAACTCATCTCCAGTGAAAATTTTGATGACTATATGAAAGAATTGGGTGAGAAATGTTCTGGGTTTGTTTTTGGGTAGTTTTTGGGGGGTTTTTTGTTAGTAAGTTTCATTTGGGAAGGTTCTGCTCATGGATGGTGCCTTCTTTCTGGACAAAAAAAAGCACTTAATTACTCTTCTAACATAATTTAATTTATTTTCTTTAACATCTAATTTGAAAAACATAGGTGATGAATTAGTATTATAAATTTACTTCCATCTAGCTGATATGAACTGATCTAACAAGTTTTTCTGTCACAAAAGTAATCTATGGAGATACAGATTTTTTTTATGTTTCCTCTTGATTGCACTATTAAACTTGTGACTTATGATAATTTATATAATGGAGCTGATGTCTCATGACACTGTAGTTTCAGACATCTAAATACTATGAATGAATCTATCTGTTACTGAAGAATGCCAGGAATGTAACAAATTAAGCATTGTTTTTCATTTTAATGCTGGCTTCATTCCTGTATGCCAAGTGCATATGCAGTCAGCTACTGCATTGTTTTTGCTATATAAATGATTCACTGATTCCCTTTATTTGAAATGTTAGACTGAATTAGAAAGAAATTGCAGTTAATTAATTAGCCAGGGTGAATGTGGGGAGGAAAGTCCAGCTGCAGATATTTTCCTGAACATCTGAACGGAATAGCTTAGTATGGAATAATTACTGCAAATAGTTTTATAATTTGCAGATAACTTTATACCCCTTTTTACAGATCTTTTCTGAGCATGGCATGGCATTATCCCTTTTCTATCTATCCAACTAACTATCTTTTCTATCTATGCAACTCTCCCTTTTCTGCTTTTATGAAGCAGCAATGCATCGCCAGTTGCTTCATTCCTACTTGACCCAAGACTCACAGCCTGTAGACAATGAACTGGACTGGAAAGGACTGGGCAATACAAAAGGCTTTTGGGTTGGGATTTTCCTGGAAGCTCTTTGCAGCTCTCAGCCCTTATACCTCGACATTTTTTGTATTTTATACTTGTACTTTTCACTGAGGTTTAGATGCAAGGATCCTTAAGGGGTGTTAATAACAACTTAGGAATTACCCAGTCTTCAGTATGTTTTAATGAACAAGCACCAGTATATTGGCAATTCAGTGTCCAGTTTCTTCCTTGCAGCTATTAAGAAAGGTACAAATTCTCAGATTTGTCAAGGATTTTTTTAAAGGATTTTTACAAATTTTTATGAGAACCGGACTCTTCCTCTGAATTTTTTATAGTTATTCTATCTATAAGAAATAAATGCAGATTTGTAACCAGCCATGTTTCTTCTTAGCTAAATGTGCATAGGTCTATAATTGTGTATATCTTTACTTCTTGCTGAAGGTGCACTCTTATCAGCTGCCTCAGCCCCTGAATGCTGAGGTTCCCATTCCTACCTCTGTCTCAGTAGTGTCTCATCTAAAGAATTAGTGTTTCGTCTAAATCAGGCATTGAAGTATTCAAGAAGAAAATCTTCTTTATTCTTCCACTGAAAAATCATGAGAGGATACTGAGTTTCTTGCTTCTAGAATGTAATGATTGTTTTGTTTCTGATTTCTAGGAGTGGGCTTAGCTACCCGGAAACTAGGTAGCCTGTCAAGGCCTGATGTGATCATCAGTATGAAAGGGGACATAGTGACCATCAGAACTGAAAGCACCTTCAAAAATACAACCATCTCTTTCAAACTGGGCCAGCAGTTTGATGAAACAACAGCAGATGACCGGAAAGTCAAGGTAAGGGGGCTGATGATCTCTGAGTGTTCTGAACATCTCCTAGAAGAGCACCAGGGGAAATTTTATCTACTCCTTTAGTGCACTTGAGTTTTCCAAACTATTAAAATAAAGCACTGAAAGAAGAAACAGTATAATGCTGAATATAATGTTACTGAGCATGTCATTATCCCAGAACACATTCTTGCTGAACGTAAAATGAATTGCTGCTCTAATCTGCAAAGCACAGCCCGCAGTTTGAAACTCTTCTCCTGGAATTTGCAGAGTGTTGTGACCTTGGAGAAAGGGTCATTGGTGCAAGTGCAGAAGTGGAATGGCAAAGAGACCACGATAAAGAGAAGACTTGTTGATGGGAAGATGGTGGTTGTAAGTTCATGCTCCTTATACACTGCTAAAGGTCAGGAGGATACAGCCTTCAGTACATTTCTGTCTAAACAGACTATCAATTTTGGCTTACTCTTTGAACAATGAGACAAATTAAAGGAGAGAAAAAGGGAACCAAGCTTAGAAAACAGCTGGAAGGAAATAAATATTGTTGCGAACAGCAACTTGTCTTTAAAGTGACTATATTGGCAGAGCTGCCATAAATTGACAGAATACTTACTGGTCTCAATATTATTGTTCTTAAAAGGAATAAGGTTTAAAAATAACATAAACCTGTGAAATGGAAACAAAAGTTTACAATCAGGGTACTGTTGTCCCTGAAACAGCTCTTTTCCCTATCTTGGCCAAGCCAGGGAGATAAAACATTTTAGAGACCTCAGTTGTAAAGGTCACTATTAAAATTAAGATTTCACTTTGTACATTTAAGTTTTTAAATATTGGAGTCAAACTAATTTTAGCAACTTGTTTGAAGTCAGTAGCATTACACTTTTACATGCTAGCTTGCTCTGACTATCTTTTGTTATAAGTTCTCGTACGTAGACTCATAGAATGGTTTGGGTTGAAAGGAACCTTAGAGATCATCTAAGGTGATCCCACTGTCTCAAACAAGGACACTTTCCACTAGACCAGGTTACCCAAAGCCCCATCCAGTCTGGCCTTGAACATTTCCACAGTTGGGGCATCCACAACTTCTCTGGGCAACCTGTTCCAGTGCCTCACTACTCTCATGGTAAAAAATTGCTTCCTAAGATCTAATCCAAACCTTCTCTCCCTCAGTTTAAAGCCATTCCCCCTTGTCCTGCCACTACACACCCCTGTCAAAAGTCCATCTCCAGCTCTCTTGAAACCTCCCTCTATGTACGAGGGTTAATTTGTTTTTGCATCTCCTCATGGCTGCACTTCTGAGTAAGATTTTCTAATTATTAAACCCTTTTCATAAAGCAGAGAGGTAAGGTGCCTCTTCTGTCGGCATCCTGCTGTCTGCCCCTTGCCTCATACGGGGTTGTGGAGGACTCCTCATCTTTTGCAGACCAAGGAAGTATTTTTTTAACATCCTGTCGCCTTTGTCGCGTGCATCCTGTGGCTGTGAGTCAGCAGCAACCACTGAAGGCCACTGGGGTGAGAGGGTCAAGAGAAATATTTTGTGACTCAGAAGAGCAAAGTTTTTTAGGCCAGAAGCCTGACCTTTGAAATACCCAGGCTACTTCTGCTTCTACACAAAAAACCCTTACTACTTCGAAAATTTGAAAGTGTTGGTGGGCCATGATATTTAAACTAGGCAGGGCTAATATTTCTGACAAGCCAGCAATAATACCAAGGAAATTAAATTTGTTTGTGGAAGCTGAGCTTAATTTTGCAATCTTTTTGTCATTAAAAGTCACTTAATGCAGTTTAAAGCTGTGAAAATAGAAACAACTCTATTTGCAATATAAAAATAGCTTTGTTGTTTGCTCTAAAAGTTCTGCAAATATGTAGAGATGTAAAACATGACATCTGGATTTCCACTGACTTCAGATGTTACTGCAGCAGACACAACTGCTGTCAGCAAAAGGTTTATATTAATATTTTCCTTTATGCCTTAGGAATGTGCCATGAAAGGAATTGTCTGCACTAGAGTTTATGAAAGAGTGTGAAGAAGTTCCCTCTCTGCACCGGACCAGAACTGGCTCTAAAGCCTCGGCTTAGTTCAGTGACCAAAGCCTCAAGCACTCTGCTTCTTTATTTTATTTTCTTTTATTGGGAAAATGACTACACCATAATTTGATATTTCAGAGCCATAGTGTAACTAATCCAAAATATTGTGGTGATCCAATAAAAGCTTCTCAACACAGAAAATAAGAGTGTTTGGTTCCACAGGAATGACTTCCGTTTGCTTTCTTCACTGGCACTATCTTTTCTGTTGATAGTGTCTGTACAAAAGGTCAGACTGTTTCTGAGTAAAATGGTGAAACACAAGTATTCCATATCTGAGAGAGGGTTTACACTGCTTCTTTGATATGTGTAAAAAATATAATCTCCTGGATTCAACATTCTTTTCCTGTAAAAGATTTTACTGCTGAATCGCTCCTATAGGGAAAATTATCTTCCCATGATAATTTTTTACTTGCAGTATGATATATCATTGTAGCCTTAAAGTTATATATATATTAGTGCATCATTGTTTCACATGCATCCTAAAAAGCTTATACTTCTTTTAGTACCAGAATTTATATACTGGCATTTATTTGGAAGAAAAAAAGATACTGGAGGGAAAAATAATTGGAATATATTCCATATTTTTCTGCCAAAAGAGCAGATAAACCTGTGAAACAAAGTGTGGAGCAGGTGTGAATGAACTCCAGAAGTCTTAAGGCTAGAGAATCTTAAGGCTTCATTTTAAAAGTGCTCAGCAATCAAGCCTACTTCCAGCACGCTCTTTAAGTGTATGCTTAATATTGAGCACACAGAGGAGTCGCATTGGGTAGAGTTTGCTGTCAAGCCTAACTGAGTAGCTAAAGTGTCCATTCCTTCCACTGCACATACTCTGCTTTTATCTGAGGAAAAAAAAAAAAANTTTGAAGAAAAAAAAAAAAAAAAAAAAAAAAAAAGAGAAAAAGCAAATCTAAACTTCCAGAAATCTATTTAACCAAAAAACACTGTGGCAGGTTATTAATATTTGCCTCCACTGGCCAGTGCCCAGTATCACTGCCACATTGACTCTAACCATGTTATTTCATCCTGTGTTATTGCCTCTGTGCCATCACACAGAGCTCCCACCTCCTCTGTGGGGTTAAAGCAACTGTGAGAGGCTCACGTGTTTGTTTTGGCTCATCAGGAACAGCAGAGCTGATACCAACATTTGCCTACTGGTTTTATAGGCAAGAACACAAATTCTCGGGGTTAAGGCAGATCCTGAACGTCAGAATCTAAACTGGTGTAGCCAAGCAGAGAGTGAAGAGATGGATATCATATGCAAATGAAAGATATAAAGGTCACATTTCTTCTCTACCCACCACTGGAAAAGCCAGAATCTGGGTCCAGCTTTGGATACGTTTTTATATAGATGCAGTCTAACTGCAGGCAGCTGCTAGAAGGCAAACAGTATTAATCCTAGAAAATATGAGCAGTGAGAGAAAGCTGTGAGATTTATGGACAGCAGTTTTAAAGAAAAATTTATCCTAGTCTCCAACCTAGATGAAGGGACAAAGGCCTCATCTTTAACCTTACCATTAAAAATCACCTCTATGAGTGTCAGAGTTTCTGTGACTCCGAGTCCTCAGTGATTATAGCAAGGAATGGAAGCAGAATGATGCTTCTTGTATCATCTTTTGCAAACAGAATGTAATCATGTATTTTGAGTGAAGATGTTCCGTAAGAACAGTCATACAGTGTGAACTCTCATTATACATGGCCCTCCAGATTATTTTCCTAGTCTCTAAACACAGAGCCAAAGAGATATTTCTTCCAGCTCAGAATCTGCCTGAAATGGACTTGTGAATCTGGATTTTTGCTCTGCAGTTTCTTCATTCCCTTCCCTTGCAGTACAACACAGTCCCAGTGAGGCTGCTGGAGCTGCTCACCCCAGCCTGGCACTTGGAAGCTGGAACTTGTACAGAGCCTTTTAAGCAGAGCTCACCTCCCACCCCTGAGCCACAGGCAAAGGAGAAGATACTGCTGCAAACAATCTCTGTACTGCCTTGGCTTTTTTTCCTGATGCAACCTGTAAATTCTTCTTAAGTTAAATGCAAAATCTCCTCTCCAGTACAATATTAATTTTCAGCTTTTTATTTCCTTAGGCAAAGGAAATAAACATTTACTTCAGTACAAACTATCGTTTTTCCGGATCTGGAAACAGTAACAGAATAAAAACAAAAGACTGCTCACCTACTCTTCATTTATTTACTGCTGTCTCCATTTCTGTGACATAACCCATCTCTCTCGTCCTCTTCTAAAGAAAATTTTAGTTGCATTTATTTTTCCAGAGATTTGGAATTAAAATAATGATAGCTTTGGGGTTTTAAGTTCCTAACTAAATAAAGATATGCTGCTTAGGAGCCTAGTATTTGGCACTTTCACTCTATACAAAG
>VZTT01070274.1:116603-126863 GCA_013400855.1 Buphagus erythrorhynchus
AGGCAGGAAATCAAAGCTATTTATTAATGCTTAATAAGAACACTTTTGTTCAACAATAAAATTTCTGTATAAAAACTGGTGAAATACACCATACTCTTTTTGCCCTGTGTATGTTCTCCAACCAGAAAAAAAAAAATAATAACAAAAATTATGGCCATGTTTGTTAGAAAGTAGTACTGTTTAGATTGAAAATACTCAGAGGAAAAAAATCAGTCATTTAAAAATACTCTTAGTGAACAGGAAAAGGTAGAAAAGAATTCTTACAAACATCCCATTTTTGTTCAGCACTGATTTTACACTTTTCAATATTCTTCGCTTTAGATTTTCATGCCAGTCTCTCCTCTGTCCAGGCAATGTATATCCAAGCTCTTTTCCTCACTTGTGCACTGCCTTTTTGGCTGCAGGTCATTCCTTGTCTCAGGTTTCCCTCTCCCAGACTCTGAAGATGACAAGTTTGGGCATCTTGTGCAAAGGATTTCAGGGATTTCACTTGGACAGGACTTGGTGTTTTATGTTGTATCTTTTTATGAATTTTCCCACACAGCTCTCAGGTAGTAGTTAGAAATATGATCCAACAGCTGGGATGGCTTCCTGTGTAAATAGATTTGCCTGCATTTTTGTGCACGACTTTTTGAGAGTTTGGAATTTCTTATGTGGCAGATTATACACATAAATATATAACAAAGCCCTGTGAACTTTGGAGAGAATGGAGTGAACAAGATGATTCCTTAATGATTACCTAATGGTCAATTACTTAATTGATTACCAAATTTTCCTGGAAGAAAGTAGCTTTGAATTAAAATGGAGAGGCCACAAACTCCAGATTAGGGCACCTTGAAGATTAAGTTCAGTGAAAGAATGAAAGAAACTTATACTACTTGTAACTGAAAAGGAAAAAAATGCTTTGATTAAAATAAAAACAACAGTTGTAAAAGTCCATTTGCTGGGTCATGTCCAGCCTCTCACCCACCAGCACCCCACAGTTCTTCTCAGCAGGGCTGTTCTTGATCTGTTCATCCACAGCCTGTGTTGATACTGGGGGTTGCCCTGCCCCAAGTGCAGCACCTTGCACTTGACCTTGTTAAATTACTGTGTACAATATTATCGATAGACAGACACCATCAAAATGTACTTAGGAGGTCGTGGAGGTAAAAATCTGTGACAAATATTTGCTATCACTTGTAGAAAATATGAAGCCAATGTGTGTGACACATCCACTTGGTGGACATGGAGTTGCCATTACTAAAAGCAGTCAACACTAGTGGTAACTTGACAGAGTCCCAGCACAGCTCCACCTTATCCAACTACAAAATGTTTTCATCCGCTAAACAAAAAAGTGTATAGATAGGCTTCATTCATACCCCACATTTTTTTAAAAGCTTCATTTCCTAGTTTGCTTTTGATTATTTTCTAAAGTTATCATCTTACTGTTTTGCTGTGTCTATTGGAAATTTTATAAACTATTTTAAAATACTTCTGAGACAACATGTTGTTGGAGGAAACTGGAATATTGTTCTCCAGACGGATGTTTTAACACAGCCAGCTGCCTTTTATGTAGTACAGAGGCAAAGGAGGTTAACAACAGACCTGATGCCACCTTAGGTGAAGGAAGATTTCTAGAAGTGCAGATCTAGTAGATGCTGAATGCCATTGCACAGAAATGCCAACTGTCAGAAATGCTTAACTACCCCTCATTATTTCATTGTCATCAGCCCCAAACATATGGAAGTCTAAAAAACTGTCCAGACCCCCAGTACTTCACAGCCCTCTCATTAGACCCAGTCCTTTCTTTGCCAGCAACCACATTTTCAAGCTTTCTCTGCTAAGAGATTATTGGTTATTTTGTTGTTGTTTTTCACTGGTTGTTTTGGAGTTTTTTTATGAAACTGAGGCTCTGAGATATTAATACTACTCTGGAGGAGGCAGTTTTGAGAACAGAGGAGCAAAGTAATAAACACATTTAAATAAAGTTAAAGTAAGATGTGAGAAGTTGATTGACTCCATAAACAAAAAAGCTAGACAAACTCTACTTTTACGTACATATAAATAGAGTGTTACATGACAGCATTTATAGACTGTATGAGTCTCATTGTACTGAAAGCTCTGTTATAAAAAGAACCCTGACATTTAATATTTTGTCCATTATTTCTAGCCAAGTCTTTCCCAAGCTTCTGAATCCACTGTGTGTATTGAAAGATCAACTATGGCTACCAGTATGACAAATCTAGGAATTCTCCTTTCTTTGTTTCTCTATTTCTGTTTACTGTGTGTGCTTATGCATTTTGGAACAGTATTCATTGAGAGTGTATTTGCAAGGTCCACCAATATGTGACAGAGATTCATAAAGTCTCCCTGAAACACAGCAGTTTGGGAAAGGAAGTGAAAGAATTAGATTAAATAATAAAAATCAACAATAGCTTTTGGATATAGAAGAACATTTTAAAAGCCATGAACAGGGTTAGCCCATGTGTTTTCTGGACATATCACGCATTGCTTGTTGCCAACCTCTCCTGGGGTGATGAGACTGAAACCTCTGAGGCAGTTTGCCATGAAAAGACAAGAATTTACCAAGTTGGATGTCCAATAGACATGCCTAAATCACTGCTCCTTTTATGATGTCCTCAGGTCAGACCCGAGTGAGGAGTTACACAGACACATTGACCCTAAAAACGGTCTTTGGAGGCTACATTAATCTCATCTGTCAGCACAGGACTTTGGTCTGTATTACAAGGCAACTCCTGCATTTACAGACATGTTGTGTGTAATTCCCTTTCCCCAGGTGCCCAGGAAGATGACACTTGCAGCTAGCCAGGCTGTCTACAGCTGGGTGTGTAGTGTCACTGTCCTTTCACTGCATGGAAGCCACTGACACCTCCCTTCATCTCCACTACTGCTACCCCTTCAAGTACTTGGGTCTGTGGACAGAAGCAATGTCACAAAGGATGTTAAAAACCTCAACATGATTCATGTGCTAATGCAAACCAGCATGTTCAATATGCTGTCTTCATATAGTCATTATTTTATAGCTAGTTGTCTAGGAAAGCTTTCAACTGGTTTGCACTGTCAAGTTTAAAATATATTGGAAGGATAGGTATCAGGGGTGAAATCAGAAAAAAAAACACTTTGGCAGAAAATAAATCCCAGATTATAAAATTCATTTCCTATCCAGAAGTGAACAAGGTCCCAGAAGATCAGACAAAACAGCTGCACATATAAAGTGCTGGTTTTATATTTGTACAAAAGAGGGAAATAGTAAATCAGTGATTACAGAGTCATGTATTTTTCTTGGTATTTTAAATATGTATTAAATAATCATGTGAGTGCTTCAGTGCCCAGGATTAAGGTCTGTGTTAAAAAGTCACATGCACCCTAAGCCAAGGACTCTCTTGACTGTACTTATTCTTTTATTTTAAAGCTGTTTTGGCGAAGATACAGTTAGCCAAACATGACTTACAAAGTTTTTTAAGCCAATAAACTGCATTACAGCATATTTCCATTGAATCTGTGTTGGTGGCTGATTAGAGAAACTTATGTTCACCAAGAATTTGTGCTTTCCAACATTAATTATATGACTTCTTTCCACACAGAGAACTCGGCGTGGTACTAAGAAATGGGAGAAATTTCCACATTCAGAGCAAGTTTATAGTTCAGCACCCCACAGTTACTACCTATAGTCAGACAAGCAGACACTTCAAGACCCTACATGACCCATGACATCAAAAACATTTGCTTTTCAGCCTCCACTCTGAAGGTACCTGGGACCTGCAACAATATTTGCTGTCTTGAGTTATACTGTTCATTTCCACCCTGCTGGTTGCAACAGGGGCAAATGAAAAACCTGTTACGAGAAGCAGGTAGTTTGATCGGAAAGGAAGGAGTAGGATTTTGTTTATACATTCCTGAAAGTTTCAAAGTACATGAGTAGCCTATAAAGCAATGCTAATATGTAGCTTTATTTTCTTCTTCCATATCTTTTTATGTTTAATGATTTTCAAAGGCTAGAGGGCACAGAACTTGCGTCTAAAATTAAATGTGTAATAGATGAGCATGAAGAAATGTGTAAGTTGACAAATAATTAAAAGAAAAATTGAAAGTCCAGATTTTAGTGTTATGTTCCTCATGCATCTATCATCCTCAGTGACAACTCTGATGAATGTTTTTCAGCTAAAAAAACACTACCTGAGTCATCACTCACACTGACTGCATGGCACTGCTATTCTTAGTTATCTGTACGACAGCCTGACCTAATCAGCGCAGAGTGGGACAAATTTCCCCATATATAAGAGTTTGCTCTAAGCATAAGTCATCCCTGGCCTATTATTAGGATGCATATGCCTAATGAGACACCTAATCCCTGTTACCACTCCTGGAAAGACATAGTAGATCATGAAAAAGCTGGCACTGAAGTAAGACACATGGGAAATAGAAAATGGCCCTCAGTTCACCCTCCTTCTGAGAGCTGATGATGAGAACAAGTCATCTGTGCTGGATTCCAGCTGGCCAGAAGTGCAAAGCCTACAGCTTACTTTCTGTGCCTTGAGTCATCTAGGTTGTATTAGGAGAGGAATGTATTGGTTATCCAGAGAGTGTTTTTAAACTTTAGAAAGAATGGTAAGAAGGAAGTGATCTGGGGCAGTGAGATTTTTGAGCTGTAAGAACACACTGTGATCTGCTATTAAAAGTACCACCACAGGTAGGGAACTACAGGCACAGCACAACCTCTGTGGCTGAAGCTGGGATGGGTGCTCTAGAGCCAGGTCTCACCAGACAGACTCTGGAAAGCTGATTTCTTGGTTTGCCTGTGTCAAGACATGAGACTTTGCTCAGAGAAAATGGTAAGAAATAGCCCTGAAATTGTGACATCAAAATGGCAATGGAAGAAAGATGGTTACAGCACCTCCTTTCCTGCAGGAGCCACTGGCCTGAGGCCAAGCAGTAATTTTCAAAAGGAATATTTTCACTGTCTCTCAGACATCACTTCTTCCAAAATGCAACATATTTAACTTATGCAGTACTAAGCAATCTGAAATTCAAGCATACAATCATTCTTTCAGTCCAATTCCTCTTCAGAGTTAAAGTCCCCAGACAAAACAGCCAAACAGTGACAACATGGGAAAAGTGAAATACCTGCTTTACCACAGTTGTCAGCTCACTGGTAGGCAGGATGTCTCCTTTTAAAATTAGAGAGCCCTGAATCATCACTTTGTGCTTCATTCACAGGTCACAGTCACCTTTTCTCTAGTCCCTAGGAAACTGTGCTGCTGGGTGCTCATGTGGTCCTAAAAATGTCAGCCATGGAAGCTGTGATTTCCCAGGGCCAAGGAAACATCATTAAAGTTACCAGAGGGTGCACGTTGGGTAAATGCCAGCATCTAAATCTGTCTTCCTGAGAGACCTATAAATCTGCTCCTCCATCCTCAAGTGAGGAAGTGAAACCACTGTGCATACAGGTAGGAGATACCCAGTAATATATCATGTCTTCAATGTTGGCTATTAAATGCCTTTTTTTTTAAACTGGGTTAATAAATCTTCATGGACAGACACTGATCTCTATTTGTGATACATTTTCATGGTCTTCCATAAAGACTAGTCAGAGGAGGTAAAAACAACCCTCCAAATCTGATACTGATGGCAGTGTACTTGTACAGGCTCATGTCACTTCTGAGTAGCAAGGCAAGAATTACTGCAATCACCAAAGATGCCATATCTTTGTTAAGAAATTCCTATAATTTTAGGGTTTCATTAAGATATATCAGTTTGTAAAAGGTTCCTCTCCTCTCCCATCTGGAGCATTGTGGAACAATTTCACACTTCAGAGCATAGGGAGCCCCTCTAAATCCCTGCCTCTTCTCCACAGGTCACCTAGGAGCACTTCACACAGGGATATCCCACACTGCATATTTACCCAGCCCAGACACAGGTCCTGTGACAGTCCTTGCCTGAGCTGCCAGAGTGTCCCTGGGAGCAGCACCAGCCCATGCTCCCTGTGCCCAGCCCCAGTGTTCCAGAGACCACAGCCAGCCCAGACCTCTGCCACATGGAATCACAACTCCCCATGCCCAGCACAAACCCAGGGCACAGCTGATGGTTATGATGCCTCACAGGGATGCTGGGGAAAGGCAAGAAGCCTGAAGCAAAGACACTGGGATATTATGAGCCCACGTTCCTTTTCCAGGCTATATTTTGCACAGGGTGGGGTCCAAGCAGCAGCTCTGGAAAGCAAAGGAAGCCAGTGATCCCACCACCCACTCTCTTAGGACCATTCTCTGGGCTGCACAGTAAAGTTGAACATCTTCCCAGAAACCCTCAGTAGGTGAGGCCAGGACTGAAAGCCATTTCCTGAGCAGTTTGACAGCCTGTTCTAGCAGGGCAGGGCCTCCCTCCTTTCACAGGGATTTGGACCTGCTGAAGTGAGCCTGGTGCCTTGCCGCAGGACGGCGCTGCCTGAGCCAAGCATGGGATTTCTGCCCAAGCCACACCAGTGGTGTTCCACTCTTTAGGTAAATGTTCTCCATTATACCTCTATGTGGTTAATTAGCAGCTGTTCAGGTACTGTAAAAATGCAAGAAAATTCAATACACATAATTTATAAATAGATAACACCAAACAGCCTGATTGGAAGCTTATTGAAGGCACTGGGAAGACTTTTGCTCTCCTCAGTGGGCTTTGGAACAGGGCCAAAGGCTGTTCAGCATTTGATAGAGAGAGGTTTATGTCAGGACTATAATAGTTAATCTGTGTAGCAACCAGATAAATTGCACAATTAAATTTCCATTAATTATCCCAAATTGTCTTCCCTGATAGCTAGGTTTAAATATTATGTCTTACAGTCTTAAGCTCTGAAACAGTGAAGCATGTGCCTAACACTGAAAATGCAATTAGTACCCTGGAATTTGTGCCCTTGTTCCTATTTTAGAGAACAGGAAGAGTTTGTAATGCTCTTGCCACTATGAACAATGGTTTTCACTGATACAGTATTAATCACAACATATAACCTGTCACTAACATGCACACTCATGGTCGATGCCTATTCCTAGAGACTGTGTACTCCTTTTGCTCTTACTGCTTGAAAGATAACAAGATTAAATATATTGAATTTGAGGACAAGCATGGGTGCAGAGGAAGAAAGGAGGAAGAGAATATTAAATAAGCAAACATTTAAAGAATTAAAACATTTAAAGTCTGCTGTTAAAAATGTCATAAAGTCCCTATTGAGAACATTTTTATTCTCTGATGTAAAATTTGTCTGTTTATAAGGGTATCTCTGTGGTTACTGACTCTGATGGTACTATATAGGGAACAGAGCTTCAGGGTTTGAGTAAAAATGGGAAGCTCTCTAACTAAGAAATGAGGGAACCAATTTCTGGGCTACTGATACCCACTAGGCTAAGAATGTAGTCTGTGCTGTAATAGTCTTTGGGCAGCTTCCAAACAATGCAATGTTGTGGGAAGGAAGCTATAATGCAGTTGTGTCCCTGTCTTATATTGACTTCTAGGTCAAACAAAGCCTGGAGTGATTTGGAATTCACTTGCTGTGCCACTGCTTACTGCAGCTAGTTTGTGAAGGAAGCTATTGTGGATGAAAGAGAGAAACAAAAAGCATTTGATCCTTGCAGCCCTCATGAGACAGCTATGAATTTATGGCAATTTTTTTCTTTCCAGGCAGCAAAGGAACAGATTACTATCTTGTTATAGATCAGCGTTTTTGCAAATGCTGAACAGCAAATGCTCCCTGGCATCGCTTACTAGGGATGTGAAAGGAATTATTCAAATTACTTAGAAATTGCCTGACAGCACTTTTGAGATAAAGATGCATTAAAAGAAATCTGTGTCTAAGCGTTGCTTACCTAGAGATAACAAGGGAATTGCTGTACTGGGTCAGACTGAAAGTGCTTTTAAGACCTGATCTCCAGCAGTGGCTATCTTTGGGTGATGAGAAGAGCACACAGGAGTAAGCAGGGCACGTACCAAGTGATCCTTCCCCCACATACATTCCCCCCAGACTTCAGATACCTTCAAATGAGGCACTGCTGGAGCTCACATGAACATTCTTACATTGAAGAATCTGGTTGCTGTTTTCCATAAATTAATTTATACATTTGACCTCCCCACCATTCTGGGACCTCAATTTCCACCATACAAAAATTTGAGTTGCTACATGAAAATCAGTCATTTGCTTCTTTTTTGCTGCTTGCCTTTTAGCTGCCTGAAGTCCTCTCATTCTACAAAAGTTGAAGGGAGGAAAACAACCATTCACACTTTTTCTTCCCCAGCTGACTTTGTAAATCTCTATCACATCTGACCTCGGTTATTCTTTCACAAGTTAAAGACGGACTTTAGCTTGAAAGATCAAATGATTAGTCAGTATTTCTGTACCTCATTTTCTCCAGTTATAGGAAGGGATTTCTGAGTTTAGGCGCATTTCTAAAATTTTATTGCCCCCTCCACCCCAATGTCCAGGAAAACTCAACAGACTGGTTTGAGCTCTTCCTGATATTTTAGTAAACTTCCCAATATTGCAAAGCTAATGGGGACTACAGGATCCTCAACTGAACTGAACACAGCAGTGTTGCACAGCAAATGCTACTGTTAACTCAGTTTTCATACAAGAAACTTGATAGATATGTTAGGGAGAAATAAACACCTGACTGAAAAAAAGAGCTTATGTTTTGCTCTTCACTAAAACAATGGGAAAAGCTGCACAGAGATCACTCATTTGCTTTTTCCAGCTTGTGTATCTGCAAAACAGAAAGCATAAATGGTGAGAAACAACTGTGTTAAACCAGAACATACCAGCCATATGCAACAAAGGAATGAAAATGGCCTCTGATGGGCTTAGTGAGCTAATCACTGGGAATGTGATCCTGTCTTATTGAATCAGAGACAAAATTCCTAGTTAAATTCCCATGACAATTTATGAATCTTAATGGGTAAAACATCTTTAAAAGAGGGGTGTGGTTGTAGCTTTTTGAACGTCATCTTTCAAATTCCCTGTAGACTTTAGCAAAACTATTTTGATTTCTGAAATTCCACTTCCAGACAAGAACCTTCTCCAATATGCTACCAGACTGCCTAGCCAGGCTGACTAAAACTTCTGCCTGTCCAGAACCCGATGTGAAACAAAATCATTTACTTTTTAATGTAAGGGGCACAAGTCTCTGAAAAAAAAAATTAAAAGGTATCTTGCTCTCACCTTTCAATGAACTTCTGTCTAATATGACTTGTTTGCTACATTTCTTTAAACTCATGAAAATACACCAAACAGCCCTGCCCCTGTATTTCAGTGAAATTTTAGCTGGCTGCAATTATTAGAAAATTACATGATTACCTATTCAAGGCTGAAGCATGTCCGGCAACAAAGGAAATCCCTGCCCAAAGCAGTAGGAATGTACCTGACTTGTGCCAGAAGACAGGATCATCAAACCTGCTTAATGTTTCCCTCTGCTGAGGTCAGGATGCCCAAGAAACAGTTCAGGTCACAGCAGCCTTGGACTTCCTCATGTCTGAAAGCAGCTATTTCAGGACCTCTACCGCATTTCAAATTCCCTTGAAAATCTGGGATTGTTTCTGTCTAATTTATTTATTCCTCAGTTTGATATCTAGGCATACCACTCTAAAGGTTTTGTTTAGGCATTAAACATGGGTCTGTATGTCCTTGCTCTGCAAATAAAAAATTCTTGTGAGCAGTTGTTTTGTAGAAGTCTCGTTCAGATACTTGAAGAAAAACAGCAGTCCAAGACCTGGGTCTTTATTCTCGAATGCAAGAAGAATAAAGAAGGTGTATGTAGAAGGTTGCAAGAAATGTAACAGTGCCATGCACGCTTTTTCTGTTTGCTCACAGCAGCAGTACTGCACTCTTAGGTGTGGCATTTGCCAGGAATGGGAGGATCCTGCAGGGCTATGGCTGTCTGTGGCTGGATGGAGGGAAGCATTGCCAAGGTGTACAAACTGTGCTCCCTGACCTGCTGAGGCTGTTTCCCACCGGGGTGTGCTCTGGAGGGAAAGCTGACAGCACTTCTGCTTTGAAGTTTCCTCCTGGCCACAGCATTTGAGGATTTAACCCTTAAGGGGTTTGGGGTTACAGTCATGGGGATGAGAATCCTAGATTGCTTCCAAGGATTCAATTAAACATGCCGTGCAATAAAAGTGCATGCATGAGACACTGTTTGGGTTTGGCACTGTGCATGGGACTAGAGTCTAATTAGGCCTTTATTGCTAACAACATCTGCTTATAACACTGTCTGCATTTCACAATGGCTG